>JAHKKF010517321.1:0-22308 GCA_019740295.1 Labeo calbasu | reverse complement strand
CGACTGAAGAAAGAAAGACATGAACATCTTGGATGACAAGGGGGTGAGTAAATTATTTGCAAATTGTTGTTCTGAAAGTGGACTTCTCCTTTAACACAACATCGGGCAGTGCCTTTTTTTAAATGTGCGTCTAAGGAGGGTTTTGTTCAGTAGGTACTATTCTCTCTGTCCCAAATGGTCATCTGTCCCATCTCTTGATGAAAAGAGCCAGTGTGTTTTGTTTAACTGCTGGATAGTTTGCATATAACAAGCCTTGGTGTTCTCAGTTATCACTGAAAGCTGTTGTGTTTAGTTTCTGACATTAACTCGGGCGTTCAACTGTATGTTCATGCACATGTGGGGTGGTGTGCCTGAAAACAGTTGTCTGTGGCTGAAAGCAGTGTATTGTTTGAAAGAGAGCAGAGCAATGCAGTGCAACGCAGCAAGTGTGTGTGTGTGTGTGGTACATTTGGTGTGTTTTGCCTGTTGGGATTAGCGGTTTAAGCCGCAGTGGAGCATCATGCCAGAGGTGGAACAGAATGAGCCCTGGAGCTAATCTCTCCAAGGTGAGTCCACAGCCGCACTCATTCCCCTTCACAGAAGCAGTACGGCTTATGAGTGAATGAATATTTAACAATGCAGGAGATTCATGGGGAGTCACACATCACCGTATGACTTCAGCATAGTCGCTATGAGTCTTGTGACTAAATACTGATATGCACATCTCTTCCCAGATCAGACTGCCTTTTATGTGAAAAAGTGAAGTATTCTCTGTACTGTTCCTGCAGTGTCACTGGCCCTCACATGCATGAGTTGAAGTGATGTCATAGTCAGTGTAGTTGATGTGAGGAGTGTATTTACATTACATTACCGTAGCAGTCACTTTCCTATTCAAGGTGACTTGGAGTATATCATCTACGGCACAGTCCCTCTGGAGCAACCCAGGCTCAAGTGTCTAGCTCAAGGGCACAATGGCGATAGGATCCCAGTTATTCACGAATGAGGGCTTGGACTGGTTAACTTTATGAAGGCATACTGAGGTAAGACAGTTGCCCATAATTTTCCCAAGCCCTTGAGGTTTTTCAAGGCTTTCAAGACAAAAAGCATATGCTGGCTTTGTCATCTCTCAGTTGATAAAAAAAGTCTCCAGCTAAACAAAGCTGAACTGAGAGCTTGTGATTTAACCTCTAGGGAAGTAACTGTATACTTAAGTGTCAAAGCAGCAGGAAGGTAGAGGAGATTAGTTTGTCATTTTGTTGACTGTTTTTCAGCTATTCAGCTCACATCAGGCTAAGGCTGATGGGAATCCCACAGTCAATTTGCAGTTTTGAGTACTTTGGTGTTATAAACAGTGGTTACTTTAACTGTTAATGAATACAAATGATAGTAAGATTTTTAATGTTTTTAAAGAAGTTTCTTATGCACATCAAGGTGCATATATTTGCTCCTGTGATGCAAAGCAAAATTTTTACCATCATTACTTGAGTCTTCAGTGTCACGTGATCTTTCAGAAATCATTCTAATATGCTAATTTTTTTGTCAATGTTGAAAACAGTTGTGCTGTTTAATTATTATTATTATTATATTTTTGGAACCTGTGATACTTATTTTCAGGATTCTTTAATAAGTTAAAAGTTAAAGAGAACAGCATTTATTTAAAATAGAAATCTTTTGTAACACAAATAAGCAACCATTTAAAAGTTTGTGGCCAGTACATTTTTATTTATTTATTTTTTTTAAAGAAAATAATACTTTTTTTCACCAAGAATGTGTTGAATTGATTTTTTAAAAAAAAGTAACAACAAAGACTTGTATTGTTAGAAAAGATTTATGTTTTGAATAAATGCCTTTTTTTATTTATTTTTTTTAAGTTTTTATTTATTGAAGAATCCTGAAAAATTTGGTACATATCTCCATTGTGTACTATATTACAGCTTTCCTAATTTCGTTGTTTCTAGTATATATGTGACCCTGGACCACAAAACATTTATAACGGTAACTTTTTTTTTTTTTTAAATTTGTATATTTGTACATCATCTGAAAGCTGAATAAATAAGCTTTCCAGTTATGTATGGTTTGTTATGACAATATTTGGCAGAGACTGTTTGACAATCTGGAATCTGAGGGTGCAAAAAAATATAAATTCTAAGAAAATCGACCTTTAAAGTTGTTCAAAGCAATGCATATTACTAATCAAAAATTAAGTTTTGATACTGTATGTTTATGGTAGGAAATTTACTAAATATCTTCTTGGAACATGATCTTTACTTAATATCCTAACGATTTTTGGCATAAAAGAAAAATCGATAATTTTAACCCATGCAATATATTGCTGGCTATTGCTACAAATATACCAGTGCTACTTCCGACTGGTTTTGTGGTCCATGGTCACATATAGGTTCTGAAAATATATGCAAACCTTCTCAAAAGGGAGAGATGGTATAACAGAAAATGATTTAGACTTTGCTATGCAGACAGCAAGGATGTTAAGAGATTTTAAACCTGCTCAGTGTATATATTAGCCTTGACTTTATTGATTACACACAGCCATGATCACTACGAAATTCCCTCTTCTTCCTCTCCACCGACTGCATAAATATACCAGTCAGCAGGCACACGGTGAGCCAGGACATTAAATAATTGTCTTTGTGTGTGAGGTTTATTTATTGAGCGTCTGATGTGATGTTTCTGTCTCTCCTAAACGCTGATGCTGCACTTCTGCCAGCATGTCACTCATTGCTTTTCTAGCGTAGACTGTAGAGACGGTCTTTCTGCAGACTGATGAACTTGCTCAAATCACTGCAGGTGTTTTTCAGAGGACCGATTCTTCGGTTGATAACACGTAATATGTGATCGGCTTTTGACATCTTTTCCTCCCTCTGTCAGAAGCCTTTTCTGTCTCTCCTTTCAGTACCGTGTTCATGTAGGTGGAATTACTAAGAGGTTTGTTAGTCTCTGAGAAGGTCAGAGAGAATTACCTCTGTCGTTTGGCTCCTGCCCCCAGCTCTCAGAGCTTGCAGGTTGGGCTTCAGATGCCCACCTTAATACTAAGGATGAACTCAGTTGTTTGTTTGACTTCAGTGATAGATGCAGTATCACTTCACTGCAGGATCTTAGCCAGCCCTGCTTTCCAACAGAAGTGTTTTCTATGTGGGAACTCTGTATGTGTGGCCGTTTTAAAAGAAGATGCAAATGAGTATCTGCATGTGAATACACACTTTCAAACATATTTATTTATTAACTAAAAGCATGCATATTAAGCTTACAGTAGCTGATGTTTCATGTAGTCCAACTCATTTGCATTTTATTACAAATAGCTTGTAGCTTGATTTTGCTTGTGCTAGTGACTGCTTCAAAAAAGAATTAATTTTCATATGTATTCCTTATAAATTAACATACTGTATATTGGACTGTAGAGACATTGTGTTATTTTAGTCTTTAGACTAAACTAAGACAAAATGTCCATACTTTTATTACACCACATATGTACTTGTATAAACTGATATTTGAAGTGGAATTACATTAGCTAATGAAATTTTAAATGAAATTGTCCCCTAAAGCAAGAGGATTGCATTCTAAGACCCCAGTCATTTAAAAGCATTAAAGATAATTTGCTCACATATTAAACTCTAATTGATGCTCTCTGTTAATCATTAATGAAAGCAAGCAAGCAAGCAAGAAAGAGACTCAAAATAGTGGAAGACTTGCTCTTGGAAGGACAGTCTGTCTCCAGATCCCAATCAAATAAATTTAATACAACCAAAAACCACCAAGGCAAACTACCCAGAAATGCTCTGGAAGAGTTGGAAAGACCTATGAGATTGTCAGTTTCTGCTGGAACTAATTAAATGTATGACTAATGTAGTGTTCATATTCTAATGCTTAGTAATTCGGGGTGCTTTTACAATCCTCCTTACAAATTAGATACAGTTGAAGTCAAAAGTTTACATGCACCTTGCAGAATCTGCAAAATGTTAATTATTTTATCAAAATTCAAGGGATCATACGAGATGCATGTTATTGTTATTATTATTTTTTTATTTAATACTGACCTGAATGAGATGTGAAGAACTGTGTTGTTACCTTACCTTAATACCTGTTGTTATCTGTGTGTGTGTGTGTGTGTGTTTTTTTTTGCTTTTTTTTTTTTTTTTTGTTGTTTAGTGATAGTTGTTCATGAGTCCCTTGTTTGTCCTGAACAGTTAAACTGTCCGCTGTTTTTCAGAAAAATTCTTCAGGTCCCACAAATTCTTTGGTTTTTCAGCATTTTTGTGTATTTGAGCCCTTTCCAACAATGACTGTGATTTCTGAGATCCATCTTTTCACAATGCGGACAACTGAGGGACTCATATGCAACTATTACAGAAGGTTCAAACACTCACTGATGCTCCATAAGGGGAAGACAAGCCAGGGGTGAAAACTTTTGAACAGAATGAAGATATGTACTTTATTTTTTATTTTGCCTAAATATGTATATTTTTTTTCCATTTAGTACTGCCCTTCAGAAGCTATAGAAGATACTTAAATGTTTCCCAGAAGACAAAATTAAAAGCCCCCAGGCTCTTAGTGCATCGTTTTTTTTCTGGAGCATCAGTGAGCGGTGAACCTTTTGTAATAGTTGCATGTGAGTCGCTCAGTTGTCCGCAGTGGGAAAAGATGGATCTCAAAATCATACAGTCATTGCTGGAAAGGGTTCAAATATACTAAAATGCTGAAAAACCAAAGAATTTGTGGGATTTTTCTGAAGTACAGCGGGCAGTTTAACTGTTCAGGACAAACAAGGGACTCATGAACAACTATCACTAAACAAAAAAAAATAAACCCCAGCTGTGGATCATTCAGGTAACAACACAGTATTAAGAATGTAAATTGTGTAAAGGTGTACAAACTTTTGAACAGGGTCATTTTTATAAATTCAGCTTATTTTCTCTTGTGGACTATATGTGAACATCTTTTATGTAAAATATTTTATTCAGGTCAATACTAAATAAAAAGTAACATGCATTTTGTATGATCCCTTTTATTTTGTTAAAATAATTACAATTTTGCAGATTCTGCAAGGTGTATGTAAACTTCTGACTTCAACTGCAGAGACTGTGGAGAATTAGTGCCATGCCATATTATCAGTGCCTTGCATCTAGTTTTGTAATATTGTTGGAAGTTTTTGTTGCTGAAACAAGAACAATTTTATTGTGGAACTGAATGTACAAATCCATTCAAACACGGCTGGAACTTTCCACTTTCCCACCATTTAAAAAGGCACAGATTTATTATTACAGCATACAAAATTACACAGGCTCCTTCACTGTGCCAGTGCTCCTGAACTTTGCAGATTGTGATGCTTTTGTGTACCCAGGTCTCATCCACTATTGCTGTTTCCCAATGCAATAAAGACGGCCTGTTTTGTCAGCATGAATGAGCACAGAAGCATTGATTGCATTAGATATTTAAATGACTGTTTAAAAACTTCTACTTAGCATTTTAAAATTACTCAATTTCTTTTACCACTAAAATAAAATTGCAGAAGTGATAATGATATCAGCCTTTTTACATCTATGCTAAGAACATGACCAGACCTGTGGTGTCACGTTTTTGTAGTCATGAAAGGTAGTTTGTGTGCGATAAACATGCTGTTTCTTCTGGGTAAAACAGGCAAGGCAGGGTCACATGGTCTTCATGTGATGTATATCTCCCCTCTCACAAACTCATGGGAGCTCAGAAAACAGAGAGATTAGGAAAAGTTGAGTATGAACACAGTCCCTCCTTACATTCTCCTGAAATTCCTGAAGAATGAGTGTTGTGCATGTGATCCAAATAAGATCCCTTTTCCCTTAGTGCATATTAGTTTTAATAATTCTAATTCAAACTCTTCTTCAGCTGTTATTCTCAGTTATGCGCTATGAAACACAGTTTTTTTTTTTATTTGGTTTTGGAAGCAACAGAGATCACTGAGCAACAGACAGCAGCTTAAAATAGTAAACAGTGACTAAAACTTTGCGGTGTTTTTCCGACTGTGATCATCTTAGAAGCCCTACAGAGCTCTTCAGATGTCCTACCACACAAACACTCAATGACATTTTTTTGAGGGGTTTCATCTGCTGTTCATACCTTCTTAGTATTGATCACATTGACAAGACTGGAAGCACAGGGGTGGCTGAAATAACAAAGGAAGTGCTGAGAGATCACAGTAGGGTTGCCTAAGGATCTGGTCTCCTGACCGCAGACTGCAAGAAGAAATAAATATTTTATTCATTGTTTTAAACAGTACATGTTGTTTGTTGTTGTTACGTGGAAATGGAATTGAGATCAAGAGTGTGTATATCACATGATCCTTCAGAAATTGCTCTAATATTCTAATTCGGTGCTTAAGAAACATTTCATTGTCGATGCCAATAGCCTTGTGGTTAGTGCGCCGACATATAGCACAGCTGTGCTTGTGGCGACCCGAGTTCGAATCCTGTCTCGAGGTCCTTTGCTGATCCCGTTCCCCTCTCTCTTTCTAGTACTTTCCTGTCATCTCTCTACTGTCCTGTCCATTAAAGGCACAAAAATGTTCAAAAAAATATAACTTAAAAAAAACATTTCATTATCAGTGTTTGAAAACATTGTGCTGTTCAACATTTTGTGGAAGCTTTTTTCAGGGTTCTTTGAATAGAAAAGCATTTGTTTCAAAGTCTAAAGGATTTATGTGCCCATTTTATCCACAAGTCCTTCACTTAGAAGAGTAAAAGCACAATTTAAGGTCCATGTCTGCCATACCAAAGCTTTCCATAGCAAGCACCACAAAAGATTCTCTCTTTCTCTGTCTCGCTCACTCACAAACACACTTTATCATGATCTCTACAGTTCAGATATGTCCTTTGTGTAGCGGTATGTGCCGTACAGGAGATGTTGACTCATCACCAGATGGGTTCTTTATGAGGTTTGTACTGAAAAGTTCTTAAAAAGCTTTCCCGTCCATCCATCAAACGGTTAACAGCCCATGCACCTGAATCTCTGCTGCTGTGCTCTGTTGTTGTACTTATTCATCTGCTCCTCACTCACTCTCACTGTCTCCTCTCTCTGTAGAGTAACTCTTGCTCCAGTTGCTCATATGTGTCCCTGATGTTTTGTCCTGTTGCTCTAAATTGGATTTAGACTGAGGTGCTCCTCTAGGACATTCTGAGGGAAATCTACTAATCACAGTGGCTTCGGCTTGCATCTGATAATGGAAGGTTGTGTGGTACATCATAACAGTTTACAGTATTGTCATAGTGATTATTTGTGTTCCTGCAGGGAGAGAAGATGATTAAAGAACAAGTTGATTGATTGGATTAATAGGTTGCTGTTAGAGTGAAGAATGCAAGTTTCATTAAGACTTGATACTCTTGTTGCAAGCGCACTAGAACATGGATTATCGAATAAACAATCTCAATGACTCACTGACGCAAATGTTTAAACCGTATACCAGCCACAGGAAATGTAGTCATTTCCAAGTTTTGTTTGTAACAGTTTTTTTTGCTTTGGTTGTCTCACTGGGGATTGTTAGGTGGTATCATTTGTGAAGCTACTTCAGAATGATTCATATTATGATTCAACATGCCTTTATAGTTGAATTGAATTGTTTCTAATTAAATAATCACATTTCAGTTCTAGGAATCAGATTTCTCACCAGCGCTTTGCTCTTGCCCACAGTGGTGCAGTCTGCAATTAATTCTGTTGTATTGATTCTGTATGGCATGCAGCATTGAACACAGACAGACTGGCAAGGAAAGTTGATTCAGGCCTGCTATGCACTGCAGGATCAATGGCTTCTCTGGCGTCTGACAATTCATTCCCCATTTTCGTGGTTTTTGTGTGCTCGTTGAGCAAGCGTCCGTGTGTGTAGCCCTCCAGCGGCCAGATGGGCCGATCTGTGTCTCAGTAATGAGTCCTTAGAATGGAGTGTGGTAAAAATAGGTAGCTTTAAAGAGGAGAGAAGGACAGGAGGAGAGAAGTGACAGGCAGATGAGATGAAGTCCAGCTCAGGGAAACCAGAGCCCTGATTTCTACTGTGATTCACAACCTGTCTCAGCAAAAGAAACAAACCAGACTCACTCAAGGACTTCTTATCTCCCTAGCAGGATGCATTTGGTCATTTTGCCTGCTCGAATTTTCTGCAGATCATTCACTCCAATATAGATAGAGTGAGTTGGCTGTTGCACTGTCACTGTTTTTTCGACATTTTGTGTCAGGTTTGTAGGATGGCAACTCAAATAAAAAAGCTCAAGCTGAGCTATTATTAATTTTAATTAATTGTGGTGTATATTAATTAGAAGTCAACTGATATGTGATTTTCAGGGCCAATGCAGATACTAGTTGTTACAGATCAAGTAGACGGATAACCGATATTTTGAACCGATATATACACTACCAGTCAAAAGTTTCTGCTCACCAAGCCTGCATTTATTTGATCCAAAGTACAGCAAAAAACAGTCAAGGTCTGAAATGTTTTTACTATTTTAAAGTAACTGTTTTCTATGTGAATATATTTTAAAATTCCTGTTATTTAGAATTTTTTTCAAGTTTCTTTCAATATAAAGTTCAGAATAACAGCATTTATCTGAAACAGAAATCTTTTGTAACATTTTAAATGTCTTCATCATCACTTTTGACCAATTTAAAGCATCCTTACTAAATAAGTGTTAATTTCTATAATTTACTCAACTGTTATAAATACTGACAATAATAATAATAATAATAATAATAATAATCAGCATATTAGAATGATTTCTGAAGGATCATGTGACACTGAAGACTGGCGTAATGATGCTGAAAATTTGGCTTTGATCACAGAAATAAATTACATTTTAAAATATATTAAAATAGCAAACAGTTATTTTAAATAGTACAAATATTTCAGAATTTTACTGTTTTTGCTGTACTTTGGATCAAATAAATGCAGGCTTGGTGAGTAGAAGAGACTTCTTTAAAAAAAAACATTAAAAAACTTTTGACTGGTAGTGTGTCTGGTGGAAAAATGAAAATGAATGTCAAAGTTAGGAATAACAAGGGCTTTGACAAAAACTTTAAATAACTTTATAGACAAATCGGTTTTGAAAATGACTGATACCGATAACTATAAAAAAAAAATCTAAATACCATAAAATATTGGCGCAGATAATCGGTCGACCCCTAATATTAATTATTCATTTATTGTTGTTTTATTAATTTGTTGTTGTTGTTGTTGTTGTTGTTGTTGTTGTTGTTGTTGTTGTTGTTGTTATTATTATTATTATTATTATTATTATTATTATATACATTTTTGTTTTTATTTTTAAACAATGCATTTACTATTACTGTTGTTACATGAAATATTATTTTATTTGTATTAATTTTGATATATTTTTCTTATTAATGCTTTGTTTTGTTTTAATGCAATATCCGTATGATTATTATTATTATTATTATTATTATTATTATTATTATTATTATTATTAATACTTAATAATTAATTAAATAATTATAATTATAAATTATCTTTTCAGTTTCATTATTATTATTATTATTATTATTATTATTATTATTGAGGAGTGTCATTCAAGGCAGGTAGACCCAGATCAGTTCAGTGAGTCAGGCAGTTGTATAATGTAGGGATGTTCTACTCATTAGCGCTTACCTCCTCTGTCCTGACCTAATTCAGCTGCCATCTCTCACAGTCATCTTTAACAACCTTTATTCTTTATTCTTCCCCCTCTCTTTCGTTTGCTTTCTCTTTAAGGGATGTTTCATTCTCATCGTTCACTCTCACACAGACTTACTCACACTCAATATTCCCTACTGTTCACCGCCCCCATCTCCCGTCTGTCATAGAGCACTCTAGTAAAACGTTCTTTCATCACTCTGTAGTAAACAAAAGGAGCATCACGTACTCAGTAAATCTCCTGTTGCTGTATCACTCTGGCCGTATGGACTCGTGTAGTTGCCGTCTATGCTTTTGGCGTCATCTTTTTTTAAATGAATATCATTACTCTGCATCAGAAATCCACTTATACACAGATTAGGGGGCTGAGCTGGTGGATGTCATTAATTTCAAATGCATTACTGTAAACGTAATTGAAAGTGTTGAGTGCTGGGTAATTACATTGCACATGCCGCTTGGGCTAAATTGGGTCTGACTGGGATGGGGTGGGATATTCCCGGAACTGCCTTTAGCGGTTAAAGTGACGCCGTTGAGGAACAAAAGATCACAGTGGGAACCTAGATGCCTCCCTTTGGCTTTTAGGATGTTCGTACAAAGAAGTTTGCTGGGTGCTTGACAAATGCGGTGATTCACTGTGGAGCTAATGAAGGCTTGCTGGTGCTCAGCTGATGAGGGGGCCGTCTCTTCTGGCTCTGAGGTCGAGTGCTATCAGAGTCTAATGATCTGTTGGTGGCGAGACCCATTAAAATCACGATCTGCCGTCTGCTTGCATATTAGGGCTGCAGAATGAAATGAATTGTGCCTATAATAATTGCATCTTTAACACTCCTCTGTTGCCCGCAAATATCACAAATATTTTTGTAGAGTAGGCATCCTGTTCTCTCTGTACATGTGATTTCGTGTTTGTTTTGCATTTGCTGAGTTCAGGTTTTGTGATTGCTTGTTTTTAATGGCTTACAGACACGCTGCTTTCCCAGATGTTGCCTTCCTATCATCACATGAGGATAAATATAGCCCTCTGCAGTAATGCTAAGTAGAAATGCTGCTAATTTGTATGAGAAGCAAACTGCGAAGGCTGAGGTGCTCTCTAATCTAGCGCTGTCTCGACCCAGGGTAGGATTGACCAACAAAGTCAGTATCCCAGAGGATGGGGACCTTAAAGGAAATTAATTATTCTGGTTCCGGTACTGATTCCTGTTAACGATTCCTGTGGCTTAATAGTTGTATTAACACTCCTTTTAGTGCTATTAAAGGGCACCTAATATGCAAAATCCACTTTTACATTGTGTTTGGACATACAGTACTGTGCAAAAGTCTTAGGCCACTAGTATTTTCATCAGCTAAAGTTTAAAGTCAGTCTTTTGCTGTAGCGTGTCAGTAGGAAATATCAGTTTACATTTCTAAACATTCATTTTGCCATTAATTGTAATAGTCCAGTGAGATTTTTGTATGGAGCACAGGCTGTTGTCAGACTCCTTGTGCAAACAGAGATCTGATCTCTCCATCATTCAATCCAGTCTGTCTGAAGAAACAGAAAAACTGGAGACAGACTAAATCCAGAAGAACCGTGGCAACATCTCCAAGATGCTTTGAGACCTACACCTACAAAGCTACAGTACTGTTAAAATTTTTAGGCAGTTAGACACATAAAATGAGGATGCTGTCAAAAACAATGTCATAAATAGATTTTCTTTATCAATGAACTTCTATTAACTAAAATAAATAAGCATTTGATGTGACCATCCTTTGCGTTTAAAGTAGCTTTTGCCCTATGTGCACTTGTGCATAGTTTTTCAGGTAGCTTTGCAGGTAGGATACTTGAAACATCTTGGAGATGTTGCCACAGTTCTCAAACAGAATGTTTGGAAATGTTAACCGATATTTTTTACTGACACTACAGCAAAGGATAGAAATAACTTACTTTAAACCATTTTTTAGCTGGTGAAAATACTAGTGGCCTAAGACTTTTGCACAGTACTGTAAATGTGTTTTGGCAGTGTGTGAACACAACCGTCCTACAATAATAAAAATCCACCCACTCACTTATTTTAAACCAAACATGGCATGCAGTTTTGATTCTCAAAGCAGTGTGATGTCACATTGTTTAGGCCCCGCCCACAGCTGCTGACTGACAGTCCTGCATTACTGTAGTTTCTGCCCTCAGTGAGTTGTCTTTGTTTGTACACCGTCCTCCATTTTCTTCGTGCTCAAGTAGCTATAACGTCAACAATGTCTCGTAAGCAGTCCCAGTGTTCTGTGTCCGGATGTAAGACTGAATATGAGTCTTCATTTTCTTCCAACGTCTGAGCCACTGAGGATGTGGCGGATTACTTTTATTTTTAAGGGTAATGCGCCTCAGAATCCACCTAAATACATTTATGTCGGCGTAAATTATTTCACTCCAGTCTGCTTTGTGAATGTCATGCATTTTTAGTGCTTGGCTAACGTTTTAACCATATTTGTGTGCGTACATTATCGAAGTATTTTAATTGATAGCCACGCTGGTGAGATTAGCTCTGTAACATTGTACTGTTTTACTGTTTATTCCTGTAGGTATGCAAAGCAGAGATGTATACGCTACGCCCTTTTTTGAAGACAGGGTGGGAATATGCAGCTCATTTTACTTTAAAGTGATACACACCAATAGAGGTGTCACAATTCCTCGATTCAGTTCGAATACTCAATTTAAAAATAATCCTCAACTGCAATTTGCCCATGTTGAATAACCAGCAGATTACCGGAAATGGCGCAGACATGCGCAAACTGTCTCAAACTCCATATCTGCATATTGCTACGACTGAGTTTATTATAACGTTCATCTGGGAACAAAACGTATGTCATTTCATCAGATTTGTAAGGTAAATCATTTAGAAACCTACACAAACACAGGAGAATACATCAATATCTTTTTATATATGCTAACTGTTCGTCAATTTTTAAAATTAAAGCTCAAAACCTCACTCTGAGTTTACACGTTTTGATATTCAAGAAATTACAGTGGCTGTAGAATTTCTGTTGTAAATAAATTGCCAAATATTAAAAGTTACGTGGACATTTGAATTAAAGGTTTAGTCAATATTAAACAAGGATTAGATTGCGCAGTGAATTGAAAAAAAAAAAATGTCTTCAGGCTGTTGGCGCCCTCTGCAGTCATTTGTTATAATGCATAATGTACTTGAGTTCCAATCACTCAATTAGTCGTCAGAATAAGGAACCAATTGTTCGATTACCAAAATATTCATTAGTGACAGCCCTACACACTTTTTTTTTTTTTTTTTTTTTTTTTTTAGACATGCCTCAAAAATGACATTTTCCAGATCTTGTAATAAATGATGTGTTGAGAATTTAAGCTGAAACTTCACAGACACATTCTGTGGACACCCAAGACTAACAATACATCTTGTAAAAGGGGCCATAATAGGTGCCCTTTAAAGAAGTGAAAGTTCTTTTCAGAAGTAAATTATTATTAAAAATAAATTAACTTAAAATGAGTGAAACTGCTGTTACAGAAGTAACACCATATATGCAATCTGATCATTTAACTGTTTTGTAATATATTTTAGTACATCTGTATTAGTGGAATGAAATGCACTTGTAAGAAACACTATGAACCTAAGTATAATTGGGAAAGAAAATGAAAAGCGCCTCACAACCCCGGTACTAAGTTTTTTCTCCAGTTTAAATTGAGAGTGGGACAAGTAGCCCAACTTCTGAGAACATTTGGACAATAATGATCATTTTTAGCTAAACAGTGATTGATATATATATATATATATATATATATATATATATATATACATTTTTTTTTTTTTTTTTTTTCACCAATGTTGGTTGCTTTGTTTATAAAGTCCTGCACTGGTTTGACATGGATAACAAAGCCTTTGAATGACTTTGGGCCCTGGGGAACTCTGTGGTCTCCACTATGACTCATATGGCTAAAGGAAGTGTAGACATCGCTAGTGTTTGGTGGTTCTTGGGTGATGTTTAGCTGAGATCGCCCACCATGGAAGGCTGAATAAGACTGTGGCTGTTGTTCATGATCTGAGTCACATGACTGAGGTTTTTTTGAAGACATTCTCAGATTTACACACCGGGTTTTGGAAACTTTGAGACTCCCTGCATTACTTCCTTTTGTCTAATTGTAACACTTGACTGGATTTCACATGAAAGAACATGTAATATGCTCATTCCTCGAATCTCTACTACTCTATCTCCCCATAAATCATAGGTATTATTACCTGTCAGTGCTTGTTCTGAGGTATGCATATCTTTTGTGTGTTAAAGCATTGGTTAGTGACACTTTATGAGTGGTATGAACATATATGTAATCCTAATGTCCTTCTGTCATAGAGAATCTGAGCTGCAGACTGGGATGGTTACCTCCAAATGGGAGTTTTCTACAGCATTAACAAGTTCAAATCAAATTTGTCCCACAAACCTCCTATCTGTTAGGGGTGTAACGGTACACAAATATGACGGTTCAGTACGTACAGGTTTTCATACAGCAGGGGATTTTTTTTTTTTTTTTTTTTTAAACAGTGGATTACTGAACAAGTTGCTCTTTCTGTAAATGCATTCAGTTATAATTAACATTTTCTTGATTTAAAAAGTCTACTTCAGCTTATGCTTTGAACTATAGGGAGCCCTTTTACTTTATAAGGTTACATTTAACTTAACCCAAACTTAAATGTAATTACTATTTATTTTTAAATATAACAGTCAACACTTATAAAAAATTGTAAGCAAACATGTAAATTGCACATAATGCAGTTTTTAAATAAACTTATAAATTATAAAAATTATATTTGTTAAAATATATTCAGTTACACAGTGGCTGTCATAACATGTTTTAGATGCATTTAAACATACATTAAATAATTAAGACTAACGGGTAAAGTACAATATGTACAACATAATGAGTATTTAGTGTAATATTTCACAAAATGCTCTTCTCTAGACTTAATTTCTCTAGTAACAAGCTGTGGGCACTGATGACTTCCCTGACGTAAATGAAATGCTACGTGACGTTTTATTTCCATGATGTTTTGTTGACGTCTTTCCGCAGTTGAAACACTGATTGAGCAATTACATGAGACATGAGATGCTGATTCATTTTTATTTGAGTAATAGTGGTAGTACAGAGGAAGGACTGATCGCGCTCCGCACTGCAGTTTGAACGGACTCCATTTACACTGCACAAGTCTGCGGCGCGTTAGCGGCTCTGAGGCGGCCACTCTAGTCAATGTTTGTGTTTATACCAGCACGTTTCTGAACCATTCCACAAGCAGGTATCCGAGGCGTTTATACAGCGATCTGTCATGCCACATCAAAGACTGTCAAAACAGCCTTTATTTTTTGAATTTCCTGGGGAAAAAATGCTGGACTTCAGTACGCATGTATACCGAACTGAAAGACCCGTACTGGAATTTTTTTCATTAATTAATCATTTTCATGTCCAAAACTAGTTTTCTGTACACTTTTATGATATTGCCTTTTGTGCTGTTTTAGAAGCTTAAAAGCTTTCAACAACTTGAGCGTTTGTAATTGTTGACAGAATTTTCTTTTTTTAATGTGAACTATCTCTCTGAATTAGATTAAGCAATTAGCTGATGGTGCTACTCATGCTAAACATGTCTGAGTTTGTTTAATAACAAACTTTTCTCCAGGTTTAAGTTTAAAAAAGGGTTGAGGTGAGGATAAGTATTAATAACTAGCTGTATATAAAACAATAGAAGTCTATGGAATGTTCTCATTTAGATAGCTGTGTAGTGTAAATGCAAGTATTTCATGTACATATAAAAAAAAAACTGTAGATGTCTTTGTGTCCTCATTTAGGTGTGTGTGTATGAAGGATAGTTTTAATTAGAGAGTTCTGAGAATGGCCTGACCTCCTCCACCTGCCTGTTCTCCCTCCAGGACTCTCTGTCCTTTAGTTTCCTCTCTCTTCTTTTCCTCCTACTCTTCTTCATATCTCTCATATCTCTCATTGTTCTCCCTTTCCTTATGACAGCACTAGCATATGTTAGCAGTGAGTCTCACCTGCACAAAGGTCAAGCCCATTCTGGGTGGAGCACTGAGATGCTGTCCTCATCACTAGGAGTGTTTACTACAGGGACGTGGCTCCGCCCGTTTGGCTTTGAGTCTTCCAGTTCCTGTACTGAGCCTCTTATGAAATTCAGCTTTGTGTTTTTTCAGGTCAATACTGTGTTGTTTTTCACATTACAGTAATGTCTTTTGTCTAGCTAACATTATTAAAATCTCCCCTGATGAGGCACATCTTGTCCACAGCTATTGTCTGGCTCCTTTTGTCCTCTGATGTATTAGAGACAAGAGCTTCACACACACAAACAAACACACGGGCTCAGCTGCACGAGTATGGGTGATGCCTGATCCCGTTTATCCTGAGGGAATCCAAGATCGCAGGGTGGTCAAGGCCATTTCGGCAGAGCAAGATGTTTATTTGTCTCTCTCTGCTGTCAACAAAACAAATGACTGATGTAATCTGCACACAGAGTACTCTGCAGAAAGCTCTATGGGTATTAATAGACTTGTAATGCCATATACATTCCCCAGCCCTTGTGTGTTTGTGTACTCAAACATTTTGGGCAAGAATATAGATTATTGCCATTGGCAGACAAGAAAACTGCAGTGTTTGCTGAGAATATAATAAAACTAAAATTGTGGGGAAAAATTGTGCTTTGGTGTGGATGCTAATATAGTTATCATTAGTTTCTTTATCTTAATGGCTATCATGTTTGGTGTGAATGTTCTTTTACTATGATTTTTTTTTTCTTTTCATTAATCAACCCATGTCCTAAACTAGACATCCGGCACACGCTCAATTATGCATTTCGACATGTCAGAGCATCAATGTGTAAAACTGTGTCAAGAAAATAACCCAAATGAATCATATTGAATCACTGTGAGTCACTCACCAACACCTAGTGTTTCTACAAAATCCTAATGACCTACTCTGCCAGTGGGAAATGGAGTAATCTGAAGGGAAGATATGATTTGATTATAAATGCTGGTAAATGAGAAAAAAAAAATCGTTTTGGCGGTGAGAAGTGCTGTTTGGCAGATTTCCCGTATTCCCCCTTTATCTCATTTATCTCAGTTCCATGTGCTCTGCATCATGACTCTTATTCTGACTTGGCTCAGGCTAATAGTATTTTGGTGTGTGTTGCACAGCATCACAAACACATTGTGTTCACTCAGGGGCAACTTCACAGTCCGTTAATCTTGTTCTCTTTCTCTCTCTCATCAGGCATTTTAACCTTCGGATGAAGAGGGACACCTCTCTCTTTGCTCCCGATCTGAAAGTAGAAGTTTCTGGAGTAGAAATTCCCTACGACACCTCTCACATTTACACTGGAGAAATTTACGGTAAGCATGACACTTTTCTAGCTCACACGTGCACATAAAGACGTGCATCCACCGCAACACACTTTCTGAGTTTCCACGGAAACGTTGCCTCCAACTATTGTATTTGTACACCGTTTTTATCTTTTCTTTTTTTTTTTTTTTTTAGAGTAGAGTAGAGTATTTTTTTTTGTCCAGCTTATGTAAGGTAGAGAGTAACTAAGAAAGAGAGGAGAAAAGGGAAATTGCTTTTTTTAGTGGGATTGTGCTTTCATTTGATCCACAAAAAATGTTTTAGGGGCAAAAGTACTCAAATTTCTTTGTTCTTTTCTAGGCTTATCTAGTTATACAGACGGCTCTGCGTCTACCTTAGTGACCTGTTGCTCTCAGAGAAAAAATTAATTGTTTAAAAAAACTGATTATTTCTGAAAATTAGTGACTGCGAAGAATGCACTCAAATTTCCTGCACTCAAAAAAAAAAAAAAAAAAAAAAAAACTTGTTCAGTGAACTTAAATTAAAATAATCTTTTCCACGCAATCAGTTCAGGTTCATACAGCAAGACTAAAACAAGCTCAATTAAACAAAAATTGTTTAGTTGGCTCAACAAAACCCTTTAAGACCTAGAATATTTTCGGGGCACCTGACACCCCTGCACGTTTCTTTCCTTTTTCAGACCTATTCTAGTAGTCAGCATTAAGTGCTATATATCATTGAAAACAGGAGAACTTGAAATTTCAGTCTAGATAATTTAACGTCCCAATTTTCCTTTTGTCTTCTCTAAGAATGAATGAATTTTCAAAATTGTAAGAAAATCGCAAGCAACAAATAGAGGTTTTTTACTGTGTACTCAAACAGAAACTCCTGAAGTTTGGATTTTTTTCTTTAGAAAGCTGGATTTGGGTGTGAGAATGTTTTGTCTACATATAGCATTCCCCAAGCAAGTTATAGCCATTTATTACAATATTGTTATAGACCATTTCGCTAGATGTAAACATACTGGTCCCGATACACTTCCTGTTTCTTTTTTTTTTTCACTTTACACAAACATCACAAAAAAATACAACCAACATAACATTTGACTGGATGAAAATGTTACATTAGCACCTTTAAGATGTATTTGTATATGTGAATTAAAAAAAAAATAATAAAAAACAAAAAAACAGGAAGCGCTTCTGGGCCAGTGTTGTTTACATTTAGCGAAATGGTCTATAGGCGCTTTTCAGTGAAAAACAGGTCTATTTAGTTTACTGATGATATAGATGTGTTCAAAAATGTTTAGGAAGTAAAAAATACAGGTTTTTTTTTTTTTTTTGGAGAGAGAGAATTATAATTTTCAATCGGAGTATGAACAACAAATGCAAACAGTGCAGCAAGTAGTAAAAACAATTGCACAAATGATCTTGTGCAACAAATATATACAAACTGTGCAAATAATTCACAAACCACACACAAAATGAGAGAACAATATACAGAGTGCAACAGAAAAAAATAGTGCAAATGATCTTTATAAACTATATAAAAATAATTTACATAATATAATGCAGATCGATCCGCTGGCTGTATTCCGCATTTTACCGGGACAGCGCATAGCCACGTGGAAACATAAATTCCAGTGTTTCATCTGACATGTACCACTGTTTCATCCTTGTTTTTGGTTTGTTTTATGTCAAAGTGCTCTATCGTGTGTTTTTCTATGCTTCTTCAGAGAGTGCTGTCATGCAAATATGTTATTTTGTGTTTGTTTTCATGCACACACAACGCATTTTACTTTCACTTTGAGTTTGTTCAAATTTCCAAAGAAACATGCTAATTGGTGGTTCAAAAGTCCAAAACCTATGTTTACTCTTCTGCATGGTGGTAACCTCAAAACTTTTTGCTAATCTCCAAACTTCTTCTAAGTCTCAAAAAGAAGTCACCGTTACATGTATAAGAACTCTAACATGTAATTTTCTTTTCTTAAAAACACTTAAAATGATTTTTGTCAACATGTTTCTCTCTCATGCGACCCCATGCAAAGCATGCTGGGAACTACACACCCACTTTTCAGTTAGTTGTCAACTAAAATGATTCATGTAGTCCCAACACAAAATGGTTAAGCTCAATTAATTTTTACAAATTTAAGTGGACTTAACATAATGGAAATAAGTTTGGTAAGAACATTTCAAGAATTTAGTTGTTTCTGCTCATTTTAACCAAGTAATTTGACCAACCATTAAAAATCCTTTTTTTTTTTTTTTTTTTTTTTTTTTAATGTATTCATTTGATAAAAAAAGTACAGTATAACCAGTAAAATTAGGGGGGAAAGCACTGTATTTTCAGCAGTCATTACTCCAGTTTTTAGTGTCTCATGATTAGGGATGCATNTAAGAACATTTCAAGAATTTAGTTGTTTCTGCTCATTTTAACCAAGTAATTTGACCAACCATTAAAAATCCTTTTTTTTTTTTTTTTTTTTTTTTTTTTTTTTTTAATGTATTCATTTGATAAAAAAAAGTACAGTATAACCAGTAAAATTAGGGGGGAAAGCACTGTATTTTCAGCAGTCATTACTCCAGTTTTTAGTGTCTCATGATTAGGGATGCATGATATTTTTGCTTTTTGCTGATATCCAATATGCCAACACATTTTCAACACATTTTGGCTGATAGCCAATATATTTCCTTTTGTTTGGAAACAACACCAAGTGCAGACATTATAATCAAATAATTTTTAATTTTGGTTAGTTTTTAACAATAACTTGCAATAATTTTAGAATTAAATGAACAATAGCGAATTTCTTTTATAATAAGAGCACACTGAAAACCTTGAAAATAACAATAAATCAACTTTTTTTCTTTTTTTCAGACAGATGCAGTGGCAACTTTAACATTTTAATTAAGCTGTATTTAACTACTTAATTGTAGACGGTGTAAATAGTAGTAGAATACTTTATTGTCCTCGAAAGGAAATTTGTTGTGGACTAAATGTTGCTGCAAACATACAATAAACAATTAGTAATACAATAAATACATAAAAACAAGATAAACTCAAAATAAAATCAATATAAACTCTTGTTCAATAAACACACTGATACAGATACAAAGGATTTCTTATATTGATTTAACTTACACATTGGGACTCTATTTGGTAAGAGTTGTACAAATTCTGGAAATCTTTTAGAGCTCCTTGTTTTAAGGTTTTCATAAACCGTTTAAAAAAAATCACACATTAATGAATAATTAATTCATTTACAAGTGACATGTTTGTGCTTTTTATTAATGTAAGCCGTAGCTTTTGACCTTTTAAATCGAAACATACTTGTTATTTTATGACTCAATTACTGCTAAACACAATATCAATGTTATATGTGTATTTTATTTTGATTTTGTTACAGAAGTAGGCCTATAGCGCCCCCTAAGAAATACAACACCTTACCAAATGGGTATTAAAATGTAGCATGCTAACAAACCCCGAGCACAAGTGAGTTATCTGTCCTATTAATAAGGCATATCAGCATAACTTTTTATATCGCGCGAATGACGACGTTTACATTTTAAGCCATCACTGACCATTCCAATAACGTTCTGATAATAATGTGCATCCGTATACATGACCCTTCAGAAATCAGTCTAATATGCTGATTTGATGCTCAAGAAACATGTCTTGTTATTACTAATTTTGTTGTGCTGCTTACAGGTTTTAAATGGTTTTGTTTGTTTTGAAGATCCTTAAATAGAAAGCTCAAAATAAGTTTATTTGAAATATATAAGGCTTTTGGAACAATATATGATATCTATTTTCTACTTTTGATCAAATTAATGCATACTTGCTGAATGTGTGTATTAATTTCTTCACAGTGCAAGCAACAGATTAATTAATGTGTTCTGTTGGGTTTGTGAAAGAAGGAAAATGTCAATAAACTGAAGATGTGTCCTGTCATAGGGCTAAACCACACACATCCTGCTATGATGACATTTTCTCAACAGTGAATCTGACTGTGTACCTCATTTATTTCTTTTTTTATCTTTTTTTTTACATCCTCTGACGCAATGTTCAACATTCACAGTTTTATCAAAAGACTGTATAAGATTGTATAGCTTGTACAAAAGATTGTATAGCTTTCTACTGTCACTTGTCACTGATCATGTTAATCCAGATCTTGCACAGTTTAAGTTTTGAGCTTTTTCTTTTCAGTCAGTGTTTTGGGTTTTCATATTCTCCCCAAGTAAATGAAATGTCTTTTTTGTTTGATTTGTTTCTGAAGCTTCTGAGCTGACATCATGACCTCACTATAGTCAATGTCTTCAGAACAACTGTATCATCACCTTATTCTCATTATGTACCTTGCAGTGCGATGAGGCACTGAAACAGATTGATGATGGGTACAGCTTGCGATAAACACACATTAGTGAGATCTGAGCAATTACCTCTGTACTTTAAATGATGGACAGACTGCCTACTGGAGGATGAAAACTACTTTCCTTTTCTTTTCATCTGGTTCGACATCCTTATCTCATTGACTCTGAGCATCTCCCCTGACCCTAGTACTGACACATCCTTTCACAGTCTCTGAATTACTCTGAATAGTTTTGTGTAATTTCCTGCTCACCACAGGGTGTTTCATAATAACTGTATTGTCAGGAGATGACGTTCATGTGATCTGTTGATATGGGTGAGTCTGACGAAGTGAATGTGGTTGAGGATTTTGCTGAACTGTTTCTTAATTGGAAGTGATGAACTAACACTGATAAACAAGGATATTAAGCACGAGGATACTTTAAAACACAGTTGATTTTTAACACCACAGATGGAGGCATTTCACAAGTTGTCAAATCAGCTTCTTACTGGCAGTTTAAGAATGAAAATGCACTTTTCATTGACATTTTGTTTCTTGTGGATTTTTTTTTTCAACGCATTGAAGACGAGATGCCTCTGCACTGGGAATATAAAGAAACTTTTTTTAGAAAATTGACTGTTGATGAAAATAAAAGATATTAACAGCAGTACACCTAAAAGCAATCGTACTTAAGAAGATAAATGTAGAAAATATTTTTTTAGTGACTGCATGCATTTCATTTGGAGTAAAATGTGACGTACATATGACATACTGACTACATTTAAGGACAAAAAAAATGACTAAAACACTATCTGTGATGTTCATGTTTCACAAATGCTCATATTTTAACATTTCACTTTCTTTTCTCAGCCTTCCTCTAACCCTCCTGCTCCCTCTCTCCCCCTTTGTTATCCATTAGCACTCTTTGTACTCTCTAAAGGATAAACATCGCTCAGTGCTTAATCTTGTAACCTCTAATATTCACAGAAG
>JAHKKF010517320.1:0-18136 GCA_019740295.1 Labeo calbasu | reverse complement strand
TTGCTAAATAAAAGTATTCATTTCTACAATTTATTTTCCAAAAAATAAATAAAAAAGAAACAAAATAATAATTATACTGACTCCAAGCTTTTGAAAGGTATAGTGTATAATGTTACAAAAGCTTTTTATTTCAGATCAATGTTCATCTTTGGATCTTTCTATTCATGATAAAATATATTCAAATAGACAGCAGTTATATTTAATAGTAAAATATTTCACAATATGACTGCTGTTGCTTTATTTTTATATTCAAATAGACAGCAGTTATATTTAATAGTAAAATATTTCACAATATTACTGCTGTTGCTTTATTTTTAAACAAATAAATGTAGGCTCGGTGAGCAGAAGAGACTTCTTTAAAAAACATGAAAAATCTTACTGTTTAAAAACTTTTGAGTGGTAGTGTATAAAAATTTAAATTTGAAAACTTCAGCGTCCATAAAAAAGTTTTTTTTTATTTCAGTTTATTTTAACATTTATTTTATTTCAAGTATCAACATTCTTTTATGGTTCTAGTTTTAGTTAAGTATTATAACCATGGGGATTTTGATTCAAATCTTTCACGTAAAATTCACCTAAAAACTCTAAAATAACTTTACAATTTTAAAGTACTTAGTATACAAGTTTTTCATCTTAACTCATTAGTGCCAATTCTGTATTCTTAATTACACTTTAAACTCTAGTAAAGTCTAGTTAAACTAACCATGAACATGTGAATATGTAAAATTCTATAAACTGAAGCAGCGATCTGTTATACTATGTTTTTTACATTACATTTTATACTTTGTTTTTTACATTAAAAAATGTAAATGAAGAATAACTGGTTCTTTGATTCCTATATGTATAATACATAATTTCACCAGTAGATAGAAACCAGTGAGTAGGAATGAGTAATCCTGGTCAGGGTGAATAATAAATATTTTTTTAAATGAAACATAACTCACCTGAAGAGAAGATCCAGCCACAAGCACAGCGTCAGACTCAGCCAGCTTGTTATGCACAAAGTTAACTGTAGTCCGGTTCACTACATCACCAAAGAACGTCACCTCAGGTTTAAGCACACCACCACAGGCATCACATGCAGGTACTATGAAGTTTAGCACCTGCTCGTCTTCCAGAAACACATCTCCATCTGGAGCCACAGCACCGGCACTTGCTGCCCAGCCAGGGTTAAGAGCCGCAAAACGCTTCTGAAGCTCGGCACGTGGAGTCAGCTGCCCGCAATCCAAACAAACAACCCTAAGAGCAAGCCAACCACAAATTCACACAAAATATTTTTCTCTTTTAGATTCTACAAATTCTTTAACCATATAATCCTGCCTTACCTATGTGTAGATCCATGAAGCTCAGTCAGTCTCTGTTGTCCTGCCTTTGAGTGTAATGCATCTACATTCTGAGTGACAAGCCAATGTAGTTTTCCTTTTTCCTCCCAGTCCCGTAATGTGAAATGTGCTGGATTCGGCTGGTGTGATGAGAACTGCGGCCACCCCACGTAGTTTCGTGCCCAGTATCGCTGCCTCGACTTTGCACTGCGCACAAACTCTGAATGTTGCATAGGCCGCCTGTCAGTCCGTGCATACAGTCCCACACCTTCTGATCTATAGTCTGGAATTCCAGATTCAGTGGAGAGTCCAGCGCCGCTTATTACAAACAGACAAGAAGCCTGTGACACAAAGGCCTGGAGTTGCTCCAAAGCACTGGAGTCAATGCAGCCACTTGCAGGAACAAATCGTTGTACACTAGCTTGTATTGTAGAGGCACATCTTCCCACTGCCACACGAGGAGGCAGGGATGTCCATGAAAACAGCATCTACAGACCTGTTCATACAACAGCAGATAACAACAAACAAAACTGTTGGTCAACTATTTAATAGCATTTACATGATATGGTCTGAAATATGGTCAGCTAAAAACTAATAAAGTTATTTAAGAAATAAAGTTGTTCAGTTAATTTGCTAGTGAATAAAATATACACTTCTGTAACAACTTCCTTATAACAATGCTAAAACTTAAATAAAACAAAATTAATAAAAATAATAAATGTATAGAAATATTTTAAAATGTGCTGACAAGTGGTTTATTTTTATTTTAAAAATCAACTACATGTAGTGTGTGTATATATATTAAGTGTGTGTACATAAATATATACACACACACAGAAAACATACATGCTTCAGTTGTTTGAGCACAAAGAATAGTAATATCCGACTATGACATCATATAAATGTCTTTAAGGTGTATTTATAACATCATAACATTACTGAAGATACCTTTTTGCGCAATATATTTAATGGTATTTGAGCATAAAGTTAATTACTACGTTAAAATAGTCGATAAAATAGTCATGTCAGTTAACGTTAATTCAGATTTGTGACGTTTGTAGACTGAATGTGACTCAACTAATTGTATAACTTAATTCAAATGTCAAGTAAGCTAGGACACTAATAAACATGTCATGGACATTATGCTTCGTGTGAATATATATATTTAATATATATATATATATATATCAGATGTACAACCAATTTTATTTAACGTACCTGTATTTTTCAATCCTCCACACCAAAAGCCTTCTATTTCGTAAACATTAGTACAGTAGCTTTAGCGGTCATCAAAACAAGAACTTCCGTATTGTTGCACAGGTGCATTATGGTAAATGTAGTTTAAGGTAGGTCCTCGCTTTTTGGCTCGTTTAAACATTTTTATCTGCGTTCTTTGATCAAACTAATAAACTCTACATTACTTACAGATATATAATATATCTTAAGAGATTATTTTATTGTATATCAGTAATGATACAAAATAAACCATATACATTATGACCCATGCTTCCTTTTTAACATTGTTGAAAATGTGATTTCAGGCATTTAGAATATGCTGCACACGTCTTGATTGCAGAACTGTAAGATATCTGTCAAAAAAGGAAAACAAAAATAAATAATTCATTCATAATTAAAAACAATCCTTATTGTTCAATGCAGAAGTAAGTCTATGGCCCATATTATTCTATTAATGAGCAATTAGAAGTTCATTAGAAGAATAACAACATGCAGTACACGGTAAAACTGTTTGCTCTACAAACCAGTGTGATCGTAATTAAGATAATACATTAAAATAATGTGGTAAGACACACCAATGTGCAATATCAAGCAGCAAAACGAGCTGTTTAATACAGCTAAAAACAGCTGGACGCAGATTAGAAACCAGACCCATAACGTACAAACGCGCCCACACTTACAGGAAAAAACAAGGTATATAACCTCAATTAAAATAGGAACAACCATTCAAATAAGAGACGCTTACCTATATGCTTTGTTTAACCAAAATTCAGTAATTGCACTTAAATGCAAACAAATAACTGATATGCATATGTGACCCTGGACTACAAAATCAGTCATTGGCAGCAAGGGTATATGTAGCAAAAGCCAAATATACACTGTATGGGTCAAATTTTTTTATTTTTGCTAAAAATTATTAGGATATTAAGTAAAGATCATGTTCAATGAAGATATTTTGTACATTTCCTACTGTAGATATATCAAAACTTAATTTTTAATTAGTAATATGAATTGCTAAGAACTTCATTTGAACAACTTTCAATGATTTTCTCAATATTTAGATTTTTTTGCACCCTCAGATTCCAGATATTCAAATAGTTGTATCTTGGCCAAATATTGTTCTATCCTAACAAAAACTGACACTTATGACTGGATTTGTGGTCCAGGATCACATATAATAATGTTTTCCCTTTTATTCTCACTTGAATGTGTGCAGTTAAAGATGCTCTCAGCCTGTGAATAAAACTCTTCTCCCAGTATGGTGCGGTAGTCCATGTGACTGGTGTGAACAAGGCACTTTGTAGCATCTTTAAAGAGCAGGTCGCTTTCTCCATACTGTTGAGACTTAAACAGGTGAAACCCAGAATCTGGACGAGCTGTTACGGTTTCCTATAATGGAAAACACATCAGTATTCAGATTCTAAAAGAGTTTCAAATCAATCAAATAATTATCATTTCAGCACAGACCTGTGACTTCATTAAGAGATCATATATGCGAGCTGTAAGAACTGGACGTGTCATAACAATATTTGGAGGGACTGCCCCTAAATTACACGTCTTCCACTCCGTCAGAGGAGCCCGGCTGCCATCTCCACAAAGCAACTCAAAATCCCAAGTGAGCCAACCCTCAGCCCAGCCACTGGAGTTTAAACCTGTCCATCAAACACATCACACATATTAAAAATGTGATTAATTTTGATGACATTCCAAAGAGTTTACATCTTACGTTCAATGTTGCTCTCCAGATTGTGATGTTCCATAAAGGCTATGTCTCCGAAGCTCTTCCCACTGGGGTCTCCAACCAAGCACCTGAAGTAGAAGACAGTTCAAAGCTTGCAAAGCTGCATGGTACATTAACAAGATATTTTTCCATATACCATTGCATTTAAACTGTGCGAAATATCAATTCCTCACCTTAATGCACCCATATTCCCATAGTAACGTTCATTATGGTTGTCAGCACACCGTTTGGTGGCAGCTTCCTCAGTCCCACCCAAACACACCTTACAGAGATTGCCTTGACCTCCCGGCAAACAACCTTTCCAAAACACCTCAGCATACACTGAAAACAGAGTGAGTTACATTAAAGGAACAGGCCAACCCAAAATGAAAATTTTCTCACTCTAAAGCCTTCCAAGATGCTTTTTTCTTCATCAGAACAGATTTGGAGAAATTGAGAATTACATCACCTGCTCTCCAATGGATCCTCTGCAGTGAATGGGTACCATCAGAATGAGGGTCCAAACAGCTGATTAAATAATAATCAACAATCAAAACACTATTCTAGTCTATCAATTAATGTTTTGTGAAATGAAAAGATGTGTGTTTGTAAGAAATAAATCCATCATTAAGGCATTTTAATTGTCCATCAGCTGTTTTTCATTAGCTGCTTTTATCAGCTTATACTGACGGCACCTATTCACTGCAGGGGATATATTGGTGAGCAAGTCATGTAATGCTAATTTTCTCCAAATGTGTTTGAAGGAACAAACAAACTCCTACATCTTGGATGGCCTGAGGTTTTTCCTTTAAATCAGTGGTTCCCAAACCTTTTTTCTTAAAGCACCCTGTGAGATTTTAAATTAATGTTTCAATAATTTAACGTGACACTTGTAGGGTCCTATGAAATCTGTTTTATGTTTTCCAAAATTCATATTTTTCCGTTTTATTTTTCTGGGTCAAACCTTTTTTCATTTTATTTTTTCTAGACTCTGTTTTAATGGTTAAATAAAAAAAATAGAATCAAAAAGCATATCTAATTATTTGAAATCATGAAACTTACACAGTTTAACAGCATTTTATTAAAAGTTCAACAAAAGTTAAATTTTTAAGGCCTGATTAAATACGTTTTATTTTTTTCCCCTCAAATTCAGTTTTTTTTAACAAATTCTGTGTTCCATTAATTTTCTGGATTCCATTTTAATAATTTCAGTATTTTTTTTTAATCAAAAGCATCTCTAATTAATTGATTGTATAAAAAAATAATTTATCATTTTATTTATTTATTTTAAGAAATACTGTGTTGTGTACTTACATTTTCCTGCAAAATAAATTCTGGTAAATATATATATTTTTTTCCGGTAAATATTCCTTAATAAAGAATGTTTTAATAATATAATAATGCTACTTTTTATTTGTAGTAGTACTATAAATAAATTAAGTAATGTATATCTATCATAGTTGCTTCAAATTAAACCGTCATTATTTTGACGGTTGCTGTGAAGACCTTTAAGATTTTGTTTGTATATGATACGACGATTATGTGTTCATGTACTCATATACTGAGCCAGCAGAGGCTGTAAACACCATGAGCGTCACGTGCGCTTCAGTATGTGTGTAGTAAATGAAACCGTCTGCGCCATTCATTCACACAGAGACACGCAGAACATGCAGGATTCATATTTAATATGAATCATATCACAAAAACAGATCACATTTTGATTTAAGTGTACTGACCTACTTTTGATTTGTTCATCCAAAATTTGGCAAATTCCGTGACATTCCGCATTATACAGTAAAATCCATATTTATGACTGGATTGCACGATTCACGCATTTTCCATATCATGGAAATTTTAGCACTCTACACTTGCATGTTTATGGTTCTTTAATGCTGGTTAACGGTCAGATGACATGCAAGTAAACAGATAAAATACTGAAACCCATTAAAGGTAGCTAAAATATTATATTCAAACTATTTGATAAAGTTACCAATAGAGAGGAACATGTAGTACCATTATTCGGCTGACAAGTGGCGCTGCTGTTGTGCTCTGTGCTGAGCGTATGTCTCATAGGTAAAACCCAGCCAGCAGGGCTGTACATGTGACCGTGGCATGAGCGTCTGCCGCCCAGACCTCCAAAATATAAACTCCTACTTGTCCGACGTACAACTGCCACACCATATACAGATGGTAATTCTGCAGAGATAAACATATTTTGTAAAGACGCAATAATAGAGATGCATCATTTATGCATGTTCATTTTAGCTCTGTATTACCATCACTTTCAAAATGGCCTCCAACTCCTTCAGGATTCTCACATTTCTCTCCTAAATTTCAAAAGGATCAGCAAAGAAAAAACAAATTAAGGTGAGAACAACTTGAAGACATGAGTGAGAATGACATGGATGTTTTACATACCATAATATTCAGTTACAACAGGGACAAGGCCACACTTTCCAGCTATAAATGCGTGAGTGGCATCCAGAGACACAGCGTCCACCTCATCTCTCTGTGAAAATGAACAATTCACTCTGTTCTAGGCACTGATACAGAGTTGGTATTAACT
The DNA here is from genome assembly GCA_019740295.1 of Labeo calbasu. Classification (NCBI taxonomy): domain Eukaryota; kingdom Metazoa; phylum Chordata; class Actinopteri; order Cypriniformes; family Cyprinidae; genus Labeo; species Labeo calbasu. Next base: position 11,292 of record JAHKKF010517320.1, on the reverse strand, counting down.
AAAACTAAAAACTGTTTTCATTAAATGAAAAAGATGAAATGAAGTAAAATATAATTATTGGATGAAATTGTATTCTGCATTTATGGAAGCCGATTTCGGCCACTGAATGAAAAAAAAAAAGTTGTTGCAACTTTTTATCTGACAATTCTGGCTTTTTGACAATTTTGTGAGATATAAACTTGCAGTTGCCAGTTATAAAGTCAGACTTGCAAGATATAAACTCACTAATAAAGTCAAAATTGTAAGATATAAACTTGCAATTTAGACTTATTTCCTCACAAATGCGAGTTTATATCTCACAAATCTGACTTCTTTTCTCACAAATGCAAGTTTGTATATCGCAATTCTGACTTTTTTCTCAGAATTGTGAGATATAAATTCACAATTATGACTTAGTGCATTTTTAGAATCAATTGTGAGTTATGAAGTCAGAACTGTGAGATATAAACTCGCAATTCTGATTTATCTTCTCGCAAATGTGAGTTTGTATCTCGCAATTCTGACTTTTTCCTCATGTGAGCTATAAAGTCCAATTTTGAGTGGGAAAAAAGACTGATATGTTCTCAGAATTGCAAGTTTATTTCTCACAATTGTAGATATAAACTTGCAATTCTGAGAAAAGTCACAATTGTTAGATCTAAACTTCTCGGAATTCAGACTTTTTATTTCTCAGAATTGCGAGTTTGTGTTTTGCAATTCTGACTTTAGAACTTGCAACTGCGAGTATATATCACGCAATTCTGAGACAAAAAGTCAGAATTGTGAGATAAAAAGTCGCAATTACCTTTTTTATTCAGTGGCAGAAACGAGTTTCATATGCATTTGAAAATAAAATAAAAAATTAAATTAAAAAAAAAAAAAAGTTAAATATGTATGTTGCAGGTGTTTGTTTAAGCATATATCAACAAGTGCTGAAAATGTGTCTTACTGGACCTTGATCTTCTCAATGCAGTCACTCATAGATGAGGCTTTCACACACACCAGAGGATCTGATTTTATGCTAAGAGCCCACTGCTCACATTTACTCTGTTCTGCATGACTTATACAGCACCACCTCACCACACTATCCTCCAGTGAGCTGCCTAATCACACACACAAACACAAATTAAAATCTAAGCTTATCATTTGCAAGATTATCATCTACAGAGTAGAAGCTAAGTTTTACCTTCATGTCCAAGGCCCTTGAGCAAGGCCACATAGTCCAGTCCCAGAACCTGGCTCATATCCATGTCTTCCATCAGAACTGATAACTTCTCAGTTACATCTCTGAACAGAAGGTCACTCCCACCGTAGGATGCTGATTCAAACAGCTGGAAGCGCTGGCGCTCTCTTCCCCTCCAACCAAAGGACATCTTCAAAAATCAACATTATTAAGGAACATCTGCAGGAACTTGAGGTCTACTTGAGCCAGACAGACAGTGTTTTCATGTGCTATAAGACTTTGGGCTTGTGTAAGGTTTAATGTTTAATCAATGAATATTATATTAGGTAGTATTTATGATTTAATTTTGTTGTGTCCTGCATACACAACACTTTTTCATCTTTTTGCTCTTTGCCCAGAAAATAAATAATTAAGAAGATTGGTTTGGCATTAAAGTTTTACAGCTCTCATGCACCAGTTTTGGGCTCCAACAAAAAACATACCTGGGCAGCAACCAAGAACTTCCGAGCAATTTTGCGGGTATTCATTCGTGTGACCACACCTCCTCCAGGGCCTCGTCCAAGATTACACTTTCTAAAACTGCTGAGGGGAGCATGATTTCCATCAGCACACAACAGTCTGAACTCATCTTTCTCACTTTCTGTTGAGGAAAGAAACTATAAGCTGGGACCAAATAGAAGTGTGGATGTGAGGGAAACGCTGTTTATCTCAAATAGGATTTAATCACTACTAGTATATCCAGAGAAGCATAAATGTTTATATTAGAGTAAATTATTGTGTTAACCATCTATGCTGTCCAGAGCTGTGTGATCCACAAAGGCAACATCTCCTGCCAGTGACTGTAAACACCTACAAGAAAAAAAATGGATACTGAAAGATCCTCAAGGTAACTTGACAGTGACTTATTGATTCATGTTTAAATAGGATTGTTTTAACCTGAGTGCTCCTTGGTTGTGGTAGAACGGTTCACTGTGAGACGTTTCACAATGGAAATTTTTCTGACGAATGTATGACCTTTGACCCTGGCACAAGGAACAAAGGCTGGCTGCCATTGTAGATGCTCCAGGCACACAGCTGGCATTGAAGAAAGTACTAACCGCTGACAAAATAGTCAAAATATGAGCACTGGGAATTCGGGACACAGTCATATATATTATTGAAAACTTTGTTTGTTTGGTTTGGGAGAACATGACGGAATACTTGTTATGTTATGATCCAGACTACTAAGTGACTGGAAATACAAATAATCACAAAAAAAAATCTGGGAAACTGCTTTACACTGATTTCATTTCATCAAAATTTTCTAGACTGATTCTTTAGAGACTGTTGTATAGGGTGTTGTTTTAATATTATTTATATACTAATATAGCATTTATTAACATTTTGAAATACCTTTTATGTTTTAATAGTTTTAATTTTAGTTTAAAGGAACAGTTAATTCAAACTTGCTGAAAATTTACTCTAAATTGTACAGTCCACAAGTATATGTGCTGTTGTCTATGCAGGGTCAGAAAGCTTTTGGATTTTATATAAAATATTTTAATTTGTTGTCCGATGCTAAATGAAGGTCTTATGGGTTTGGAAAAACATAACTGTGAGTAATTAATGACAGAATTTTAATTTTTTGGTGAACTAACCCTTTTCATGTATTTTTTAAGTTTAATAGTTTGACTTTTACTGTCACCGGTTATACAGTCGAAGTCAAAAGTTTACAGACACCTTGCAGAATCTGGAAAATATTAATTATTTTACCGAAATAAGAGGGATCATACAAAATGCTTGTTATTTTTTAATTTAGTACTTACCTGAATAAGATATTTCACATAAAAGATGTTTACATATAGTCCACAAGAGAAAATAATAGTTACATTTATAAAAAATGGCCCCATTCAAAAGTTTACACATACTTGATTCTTAATGCTTAATACCAACAATGACTGTATGATTTTGAGAACCATCTTTTCACACTAAGGACAACTGAGGGACTCATATGCAACTATTACAGAAGGTTCAAACACTCACTGATACTTCAAAAGGAAACACGATGCATTAAGTGGGGTGTAAACTTTTGAACAGACTGAAGATTCACGTAAATTTTTCTTAATTTGCTTAAATATCATATTATTTTTTTATTTAGCACGGCTCTTCAGAAGCTACAGAAGATACTTACATGTTTTCCAGAAGACAAAATAAGTTAAATTGATCTGACCCTGATCTTCAAAATCAAAAGTTTTCACCCCCAGCTCTTAACACATTGTGTATCCTTCTGAAACATCAGTGAGCGTTTTAAGCTTCTGTAATAGTTGCAAATGAGTCCCTCAGTTGTCCTCAGTGTGAAAAGATGGATCTCAAAATCATACAGTCATACAGTGTTGGAAAGGGTTCAAAACCAAAGAATTTGTGGGACCTGAAGGATTTTTCCGAAGAACAGCAGACAGTTTCACTGTTCAGGACAAACAAGGGACTCATGAACAACTATCACTCAAAAAAACACACACCTGTGGATCATTCAGGTAACAACACAGTATTAAGAATCAAGTGTATATAAACTTTTGAACTGGGTCACTTTATAAATTCAGCTATAATTTTCTCTTGTGGACTATGTGTAAACTTATTATGTGATATATCTTATTCAGGTTAGTACTAAATAAACAACATGCATTTTGTTTGATCCCTCTTATTTTGGTAAAATAATTAACTTTTTGCAGATTATGCAAGGTGTAACTGTTTATATTGTATATAATATAATCTTACCCTGACTGAGGGGCTCATCCTCTGCCCAGGGCAGGAGGTTTCGAGAAAGGAGATGTCCCAAAGGGAGACTCCAACCTGCAGTCCAGCGAGCTCCACTATGACAACTCCTGCTCCCCTTTAAAGAGCGCATATCTAAAGTACTGTTTTTCCTAACCACAGCAACTGCAAGAATACAGCCACCTAGGAGATGAAGGAGTAGACAAAGGGAAAAAGGAATATATTTACATGTTACTGCTTGCAAAGTGTGAGGCATATGACCTACAAGACAGCTAGAACTGAAATCACATTAGGTTTTTGTATGATACCATCTCCGTAGATCTCCTTTGCGACTGCTGTGAGTCCGAACTGTTTCACTGCAGAGTACACCTCTCCAGCATCCAGAGTCACAAGGTCAGCTTTATTATCCTGACAAGAGATGACAATTTTATGTCCCGGGGTTGATGTGTACTCAAACAGATTTCAGCTTGCGCAACATCATGTGTAACCCACCCGTATCTTATTAATGCAATCAGCAGTGCCATAAGCTTTCACACATGACAGACGACCGAATGCCGTGACGGCTGCAGGTGGAAGGACAGCGACCAGAGCTTTGGCCAGCTCGGCACACTTCTTCTGCTCTGGTTCTGAGACTGTACACCAGCGCATCTTCTTACCTGAACGCAGATATACAGGCATACACTTCACAAATCAAATATATGTTCACTACCAGTCAAAAGATTTTGATTTTAATGTTTTTTTAAAAAGAATTCTTCTCTGCTCACAGAGTCTGCATTTATTTGATCCAAAATACAGCAAAAGCAGTAATATTGTGAAATATTTTTGCCATTTGAAATAACTGCTTTCTATTTGACTATATTTTTTTAAATGTAATTTATTAATTTCCTGTGATCAAAGCTACATTTTTAGCATCATTACTCCAGTTTTCAGTGTCACATGATCTTTCAGAAATCATTCTAATCATAAATCATTCTACTGATTTGCTGTTCAAATTTTATTATTATTAACATTATTGTTATTATTATTATTATTAATCAATATTTAGCAGTCGAGTAATTTTTTTCAGAATTGTTAGACAAGTAGAAAGCTCCAAAGATCAGCATTTGTCTGAAATAAACATTATACACTATACCATTCAAAAGCTTGGAGTTTTTTTTTTTTGTTTAGCAAGGACGCTTTATATTGATCAGAAGTTATGATAAAGACATTTATAATGTTACAAAAGATTTCTATTTCAGATAAAAGCTGTTCTTCTGAACTTCAAAGAAACCAGAAAAATTCTACTTAGCTGTTTTCAACATAAATAAATTTATGAGCAGCAAATCAGAATATTAGAATGATTTCTGAAGGTTCATGTGACTGAAGTAATGATGCTAAAAATTCAGTTTTGAAATCACAGGAATAAATTACATTTTAAAATATATTCAAATACAATTTTACCATTTTTGCTGTACTCAAATAAATGCAGGCTTGGTGAGCAGAAGAGAATTGTTGTTAAATTTTTTTTTTTTAAATCTTACTGTTCAAAAACTTTTGACTAGTAGTGTAGCTGTCATTACTTAGGCATACTATTGATTTACACGTCATAAATATCACAAAAATCTACAGAATTGAATAATTAAAAAACATATAGACCCCTCTTTTACAATTTTTCGTACAACGATCATTTTGAAAGTAGGCCAGCTTTACAATATGGTCCCTAATAATTTTGCACCGTAAATAATAAATAAAATTGTATTTGGGTGCAACATTGCATCCATTGCTAATGAAAATTCTGGCAGAAGACCAGTAACTTTTTCTTCACCGAATGTTGTTTATCCCCTAATAATTCTAAGATACGTTTATGAACATATTACTGAAAATGTAAAATTGCTAAGAATGATAAAATGCATTTAAAGAATAGGCTACAACTAAAAAAGCAAGCGTTAATCATTTGCAGCTTTTGTTAATTTTAGCAAACGCACTTACCCAAGCTTGTGATGGAGCACAGCAATAAGATGACAATTACGCTCACTCGCTTCATCGTAGTATTAGAATCCGTTTTTGGAAAATGAATCACAGGAATTATCTACATCGAGTCCTGCAGAGACTTTTCAGAGGAACAGGTATATCGCCTACTGGAGATCTCACTGTCTAGGTTTACGTCAGTCTGAAAAAACCTGTACTGGACAAGCGAGTGTTTTCAAAGCGAATAGTTCTTATAATAAATGCGCGCATATGGAAAATATTACACTGGAACTCTTATGTCACGTGGACCATTCTAGTCCAGGCATCCTTCATTGCTTGGCGTTGTATGGCATTTCCAGAAAGCGCCTTTTGTTCGGAAATGTGTTGTCTTAAATGCTACTGGACTTAACGTCATGTGAACGTCCAAATAAGGATTCCAAATTTTGTTTCCAACATTCCAACGTCACACGCAGCCAACAAAATTTTAACTCGGGTACCTAGTTTTTGTTTTGTTTTGTTTTTTTTAGGATGTTAAGATAAATAAGCATTTTCAAAACATCAAAATATGAGATTTAATGCTTTATTAAATATAAAATACATATTAACAACAGTGTCTTTGCAAATAAATAAATGAAATAAAAACAGGTTTTGAGTCACACAATTTTGCCATATCATCTGACATTGTTTTGGCATAATATAATGGGTTGCACAATACAAACTTTTTTTTAAAAAATTATATTTCATACTTAGTGTATGTTTTTGTATTAACATTGGATGGTAGTAGTTGGCTCTGGATGGTGTTAACTCTGGCAGCATGGCGAATCATGGTAGGTTTCTGTTTGTTTAATCTCGAAGACAGAGAAGAAATGCTACTCTCAAGCTGCAAAGAAACATCACATGAAAACATTACTAAAATTATTCTGAAAATAAATAAAACCAAAGATTAACAAATAGCTTCTGTTTCACATGAGTGAAGTAGTATATTTTTCTACAACCAACAGTCTTATATACATAAACACCACACAAAATTCATTAGACCTCTAGGGGAGTAATGACGAACATAAGCATACAAATTATATTCTAAATTTAAGCTACTTAAATCTCTAACATAATAACACATTAGATATTAACAATGTCTAAGACAGTTCATATTATAATATTTCCAATATGTTATATCTTAAGCAAAAGCAAGGGTTTCTGCAATCTCTAACCTTTATCTAGTGACACCACACGCAGCTGGCTTTAAGCATTTTAGATTTATGTTTATGTCAGTTCTCTAAAAATATGTGCGTTAAATGCAAACCACCAGTGCCCTCTGTCTGACAGTGTAGCTTGAGGAACCAAGAATGTGTTTCCATGTATTATTAGTTGATGATTTTTTACTGTACATAATATTTAAAGACATGAATGCATTTATGAGTAAGTGCAGGTGAGAGAAAGAAAGATATATGGATACCTCAGTTAACTCCTTTAAGATGCTTTCTCGTTCCTCAGTTTCTCCCTCAATGCCTGTTGTTTCAAGCCAGTTACTCAAGACCTTTTGGAGCTTACGCCATGCCCTAAACACACACAAGCAGACTGGTTTCACTATAATAGTGAAGACATCTCATTATGTTTTTTTTTTTTTTAAATGAGACTCAAGATATTTGTAAAACCCCTTTTGCTAGATCTCAAAATGGAAATACAAAGCATTCCTTTCTCTCTAATTTAACATGCAGAATCCAAATATATTTTCTCCTCATTAGTCTCTCAAACGTAGCAGACACAACTATTCAGACCAAAAGCCAAGTTTCCTATGTGCCAGAATAACTAATTCAGTCAAACTACAGCTGGAGAGTCAATTTAATTTTTTTTTTAAACAGCTCCAGTCTGAAAACGTATTTGTAATGTAGATTTGTTTATACATTTAGTATATTTAGAATTTAGTTTATACAGCTCTTTGATTGCCATAAATATAATTAACAGTTTATAATAATTTAATTTAGAATAAATAATTCTAAATGCTGTGCATTCATCCTATTCAAAGCCTGATTTACTTACTGTAGCTGTTTTCTGTCTTGCTGATATCGTTGCATTTCCAGTCTAATATCTAGTAGTTCTTTGGTGAGATTTTCTGTTTGCTCCACATCTACAGTCTCATCTTCCTCATTCTCTTCTTCCTGCTCAGGTAATCTCTCATGCACACCTACAGCCCGGACAAATAATAAGTGTAAATGGTCTTTCAATATGTTACTGAACCTCAGACTAGTGAAATTAAACTCTCTTCATATTATAAAAGACATGTTTTTACCTTGTGTTTGGAGAAGGTGAGTACTGAAATGCGTAGAATGCAGTTGCAGCTCCTGATCTTTTAAACTTTTTTGCTGTAAAAAGGTGCATAATTCATACAATGTCTTCACAGAATGATTAGCGTATTGAAATAAGGTATCTTAAAACTGGAAAGAGGAAGAAAATCCAAAAGGTGAAGTATTCACAGATAACAAATTTACATTTAAGCCAAAACATGAAGCTACAAAACAAAAACACTAAGTAACCAAACAAATAGGAACTGCAATGGAAAAAAAAACTAATAAAAGTAACATTATACAAAAGGATTCTTTGTCCGAGGCTAAGAACAAACAAGTGTGCTCACTGTTTAAGTGATTACCTTGCCATGTGCTACAGACACAGTAAATGAAGATGGAGGAAGCAGTATGTCCTGGCTGTGAGTGGTGATATATCCTGGAGGGCCAGGGTTAAAGGGGAGGACCTTTGGTTGTAGCACTATTGCAGGTGACTCCAGAGGGTTGTGGGTCAAATGGACCGAGGGTAATGGAAAAGTTTCTCTTACAGATGCCCTGTGACTACTGGAGCACGACAGAGAAAGGTAGATGTTCATAAGTTTGTGAACATTTTTATTAAAAATTTGTTGTGACTTTAGGTTTGGTGCGTACTACACCTGCTGATCTGGAAGTCATGTGGCAGAGATTTGAATGGGGACTGCAGCAGGTCATCTGGTCTCCTCGGTTGTGATCTAGATGCTCGAACTGACCACCTGTTAACAGAACACTGCAAGACTAAATGCAGCTTCAAAGGGCTCTAAAGGATCCCAGCCAAGGAAGAAGGGTCTTATCTAGCAAAACGATTGGTTATTTACTAAAAACATGTACAATTTATAAACTTTTTAACCTCAAATGCTCGTCTTGTCTAGCCCTTCATGAACTCTGTGTATTCCGGTTCAGCGTAGGTCGAAAAAATGCCATTTTCTGCTCCAACTTCAAAATCGCCCTACATCAATGCAGAAGTACCGATCTAGTGTTTACAAAATGAACGTGCAAAGAAGATCAAACGTCCTTTACAAAAAAAGGGTAAAACAGCAATGTAGGATGATTTTGAAGTTGGAGAAGAAAATGAGATGGGAGTTTTTCGACATACCCTAACTGTCATAAACCAGAATACACAGAGTATACGTAGAGCTAGACAAGATGAGCGTTTGAGGTTAAAAAGTATAAAAATTGTCAATTTTTTAGAAAATATCTGCTAGATAAGACCCTTGTTCCTCGGCTGGGATCATTTAGAGCCCTTTGAAGCTGCATTTAAACTGCTTTTTGAAAGTTCAAATTTGGGGGCACCATAGAAGTCCACTATGTGGAGAGAAATTCTGAAATGTTTTCCTCGAAAAACAATTTCTTTACAACTGAAGAAAGAAAGACATGAACATTTTGGACGACAAGGGGGTGAGTAAATTATCTGTAAATTTTTGTTCTGGAAGTGCACTTCTATTTTAATTAATTATGCAATAAATATTTGCAGCTTTAAGTCGGAATTAACATTTACAATAAAAATGACTACTCACAGCTGATTGATGATGGACTCATTCTGTCTCTGCTCTGCTGTTTGGCTCCTGATTGGACATGGTGTGGGAATAGAGGTGTGGTCTTCAGGCAGACAAAAAGACACACTCTTCTTGGGGTGGGTATCTGTTTTATCCTTGACAGGCTTGCACAGCGCTCGCTGCTTCCATCGTATGGCACAGCGCCTTACAACTTCCTGCAGCTGACGACAGCTCTGTATGTGATGCAGATTATTTAATATTAATGCAAACACATAAATATTTACTCTATAGACTGAAATGCATAGACATACATCATCTATGGTAACAGCACCTGTTCATAGCTGTGCTGGGCAATGTTAGTTGAGAACGCACTCATGTGTGCTGTGTGCGTGAGGATGTGTGTGACACCCTCTCTCAACAGTTCATCTCTGTAAAACTGAGCTGCTTCAGTCAAACGTTTCTGTTTTCTCTGACGCTCTGCAATCCAGAGCCGCCACATGCAAAACACCTAAAAACCATCCAAAAATTATGCAGTTGCAGGAAACTTGTATTATTGTTAATAAGCTGTAAATGATCTGGCATTACCTTGGCCTGTAGGTTGAGGGACCAATGCCAAAGGGCAGTCTCAGTGTTCTCTGCTTCTGTTCTTCTGCTCTGCAGCTGTATGTCATAAACATTGAAACTCAGGCAGATATACAATATAAAAACTTCAAAGAGACAGTAACTATCAATCATAAGTAGCAGCAGCTCAAAAAAAAGGAAATGAGGTAATGTCAGCAGCTCCACCTACTGCACAGTAAGTGAGGCCATAATAAAGTTTTAATATCACAACTATTGCTATTTTTAAACAACAGACTGTGCTATATTAATAAGAGTTTAATGACGAAATGTGTCCTTAATATTTTTAAAGGGTTAGTTTATCCAAAAATGAAAATTCTGTCATTAATTATTCACCCTCATGTCCAAGACCTTCATTCATCTTTGAAACACAAATTAAAATATTTTTGATGAAATCCAGGTGCTTTCTGACGCTGACAGACAGCAATGCAACTCCCAGTTTTCTTTGAGGACAAAACATTACGGTGGAACCACTGATGTCACATGAACTATTTTAACAATGTCGTTACCAGCTTGCTGGGCCACTTGAATGGTTAGTAAGCTCTTGGATTTCATTAAAAATATCTTAATTTGTGTTCTAAAGATGAACGAAGGTCTTACGGGTTTGGAACGACATGTAGGTGAGTCATTTTCCATTTTTTTGGTGAACTATCCCTTTAAGTGATATTTGTTAACAAGAAGATGAAGTAAAGCATTTGGGTCATAGCGGTTACTATAACACATTTGAGAACAGCTGAAACTATATTGACCAATCAGCATCAAGGATTTTTTTAAATATTATTGAACACTTTGTTAAATCAAAACTCACCTGTGTTTTCCAGCAGACAAAAAAGCGCTGACAAATCCTCAACCTGTGAAGCTCAAAACTTCTTTTCTTCATTACCTGAAAAACACAAACATATGAAGAGTTCAGATGCAAAAGCCTTTAAATCCATCTGACGTTTTTCTTTAAAAAATGCATTTTTATCATGCTCCAATGTATAGGTTTGCCTACCCTCCA
>JAHKKF010517318.1:6591-19463 GCA_019740295.1 Labeo calbasu | reverse complement strand
CTTTACGGCTGAAGAAAGAAAGACATGAACATCTTGGATGACAAGGGGGTGAGTACATTATCTGTAATTTTTGTTCTGGAAGTGGACTTCTCCTTTAAGTGTCTGTAAAGAAAGGTGACAGAGACCGAGATGGCAGAGCATGCACCCTGTTTATTTTCTTTACAAAAGCACATTGTTTTGTTGTTATTATGACTAATCAAATGATACCTTATTCTTATTTGTACGATCAAAAATGATGGTGTATTTTTAGTTCTTTTTGCAGTCATCAATCTTCGACCTCAGAGGGTTAACAGTGTTGCCGCGGGATGTTTTTCATGTCTGTGGGTTGAAGTGACCCCAATAACGTAATTTTTAGCCCCTGGAAGGTGTCTCTCACATTGTCCCACAGCGACATTAAAATAGTGTAGATTAGCGTACAATGTTTTGTTCATTTAACATATTTAATATTTTAAATTAAATAGTAAATATTAAATTCTTTCAAATATAGAAAAGCTTGTTCTATGTTCCCTCCAACTTATTTATAACCTTACACTCTGTTTATGGTGAATGTTAGTTTGTGTAGGTGGTTTTAGCTTCCTGTCTGTCACTGACCCGGTGTGTTTTCACTCAGCCTGTTGAGTTTTGATTTCCACCATCTGCAGAAGCGGAGACCTCTGATGACGTTGATTAGGGCCCCTGAGTGTGTGTATGTGTGTGTTTGACAGAGAGAGATGGCTGAGGGCTGCAAGTGACGGTTTTGGTGTTTGTATGTGTGCGTGGGTTGCCGTGATTGAAGGCAGCCATAACGATAGCGTGACAGGTTGTGTGTCCACATGTCTGCCTAATGCCTGACTGCAGGGGAAACATTTTTACTTGGTATTAAAAAAAGCTCTCCCACACACATTGTGTTGCTGCCCACACCATTAGCAGCTTATACACACTGATTTCTCATTTTAAAAATTAATTGCTAAAAGAGAAACATCTGACATTATACACACATCACATTGTGCCCTTTAACAAGACACTTAGGGGATAAGTGTGTTGTAAGTCATATTGGACAAGACGTAATTGACAGCTAACCAGAAATGAATGAGTTCCCCTCTAAAGAGCTTCCCTAGTTATTGGTTAACAGCATTTGGGATTCATGGAAGGCATGTAGTGTTCATTTAAATGAATAAAAAGGTGCTAGATACTCTGGCCTGTATATAAGATCACTTTTTAAATCAATGAACAAAACATTAACCCTAAAAATCACACTTTGGCACATGAGTCAAAGACATATCGCTCTTTTTTTTTTTTGTCCACATCTATTAATTTATTTTAAAAACATATTTAAAAATGCTGTTCATTCACACCATAACTTGTCTACACATTTTCTATGATGTGAATGTTTTGAATTAAACATTTTTTAAGTATTTATAAACTTATTTATTAATTATTTACATTTTTATATGTTGCAACTAATGCAGGAAAACAACAACAACAGGAAATTATAGACCCCTGCAGATTCTCATGACTATGTGTAAAGGTCAGTAACGCTCTTAAAATGTCAGACCATTTGACTTTTTATGACAAGACAAGGTTAGTTCAGGATGTAAAATGTCATGTGGTGCAATTAATTATTAATGTAGATGTCAGTAAAAATATTTAATAACTTTTTGAAAATAATTCTTAACATGTAGACTCGCTTGTTTTTATATTTTCAGAAAAATATACAGTTGAGGTCAAAAACTTTGTTAATTATTTTACTAAAATATGAGGGATCACGCAAAATACATGTCATTTTTTTTAATTTAATACTGACTTGAATGAGATATTTCACATAAAATATGTTTTATATATAGTCCACAAGAAAAAATAATGGTTGAATTTATGAAAATGACCCTGTTCAAAAGTTTTCATACAGTTCATTGATTCTTAATGCTGTGTTGTTACCTGAATGATCCACAGCTGTGTGTGTGTTTTTTTTTTTTTTGTGGTTTTTTTTTTGGTAGTTGTTCATGAGTGCCCTGTTTGTTCTGAACAGTTAAACTGCCTGCTGTTCTTCAGAAAAATCCTTCAGGTGTATTTTCAATCCTTCTTCTTTGGTTTTCTGTAATAGTTGCATGTGAGTCCCTCATTTGTCCTCAGCATGAGAGACGGATCTCAAAATCATACAGTCATTGTTGAAAAGGGTTTAAATACACAAAAATGTTAAAAAAAAAACAAGCAATTTGGCAGTTTAACTGTTCAGGGTCATTTTTATAAATTCAACTATTATTTTCTCTTGTGGACTACAAACGTCTTTTATGTAAAATATTATTTATTCAGGTCACTACTAAATAAAAAATAAAATGCTTTTTGTATTATTCCTTTTTAAGGAGCACTTACAAAAGATCCTATTTGTCATTGACCCACATGAATACTTGCATAGTTTGTGCCACAAACAAGAATTATACCTTAAAGGTGACATCTGATGCCCATTTTCCACAAGTTGGTATTATTCTTTAGGGTCTTCATGAAATGTTTGCAACATACTTTGGTTAAAATTCCTCAGTAGTCATGTAAAACAACACCTTTTTACCTTGTCAAAAACAGCTCTGTTCACAGTGACCCGTTTCAGTGCAAGTCTCTGTAAATGCTAATGAGCTACTGCTCACCCCGCCCCTCTCTTCCATTGGTGGCACAATTGTCCATATGCACAGAGTGTTTTTTAGAATTCCTGCATTCGGATAAGCCAGCTCCTAAATTTCCTGTGAAGCTCATTTTATATGTGCTTTATATAGGTGGAGACTCTTGACACTCCTCTCCTGCCTCGTTCTTATCAGAAACTGAAAAAAAAAATGATTGCAACATCGTAAATAATGATAGCGGCATGACCATTCAGTTTCATATTATTTAGCAACATATAAAGCCTGGTAATCCCAGGAGAGTACCTAGACACACAGTTGTACATTTAAATTCTGACAGCTAAACACTATCATAACTGATAACGTTAGCTAGCTTGCGATGCTTCTCTTCAACGACATCTTTATAGTATTCTTGATAATTAATAACTTGCCTTTATAGACATCAACACTTTTTTAAAATCCTGGAATATTTTAAAGCCTTAATTATTTTTCAACTCTACAGCTGTGCAGTAAAATTCTCTTCAAGATTCACTTTTCATTCATAAAGACGGAATTAAAAAAAAAGTCTTTTCATGGAAAACAATGACTTTTTAATATGAAAATGACAAGAAATCACTTATTGGCTGCAGCTGCCATTTGCACCCCCTAGTTTTTTCATCTTTCTTTTCTATTTATTATAAAATTACTAGTATAACAAATTTTAGTACTTTTACCGCACTGGAGTATATAGTGTAGCAAGTGCAGAAAGTCATTAAAATAAACAAATAAATAAGTTTAGACACAAACAGCCTATAAGGCTGAATTATTTAAATACTTATATATAGTTCACTACAAATTAAATAAGTTAAATATTAATGGTATAAGAATTAAATAATGCATTCAAAATGAATCAGTATGAATTTGAAATATTTTAGATTTAATTTAATAAGTACATCTTTTAATTTTTATCTCAAACTGTAAAAGCTATTAAATAGCCTGTATTCAACCAACACAAACTTGTTACTGCTGTAGTTTTGTTACTTTGAATTTAATCTGAATCATTAATGCACAGCTTTGTTTTTGACAACGACTGAGCTGGCTTGTCTAAAACAAGGAAGTAATCCGTGCATATGGTCAATTCCATCAAAAACAAAACTAATCTACCACATCCTGGTTCTGATGTTGGGAGAAAATGAAGACGTTTATGTTCACTTTTACATCCAACTACAAAACACCTGCATTGCTTGTGGGACATTGTTGTCGCTACAGCTGCTTGAGCGTGGGGAAAAAATGGCGGGCAGCATACAACTGGCTGAGGGCGAAATATGCTAATACGGGACAGTCTGTCAGCGTTTGTGTTTGTGGGCGGGGCTTGATATCAAAATCAAAATCAAAACAGCTTGATAATTGAGACTGTTTAGCTTTGGGGGTTGTTTCCATACACTGCTATGACATTTATGTGCAAACATGACGTAAGTGAATTTTGCATCCGATGTCCCCTTTAAATTTTGTGGCTATTTATGCTTTATGTGTATGTGTGTGCGTGTGAGTGTGTATCCTTTCACCTCCCACACAATAAAACATTTTTTTTTAAATCCCATTGACTCAGACATTAAACAGTACATCTGGGTGAAGAAAGCAACTTACTTGGGTCAGTAAGCAACACCCTAACAAATCCCCTAACCACCACACAGCAATGCCCTGACAACTACCCACAACTCTCCAGCGTCACGGTGCCAAGTTTTACATGGAAAAGCGCTGCTCGCAGTTTTTTAGAAACACTTTAAAAGTCAATTTCCTCACACAGTGCAGCACTTTTACAAAACAAATGTCTTTTTCTTTTTGTGTAAATTGTGGTAGATGGAATATTGGTGATTCTGTTCACCTGTCTCTAAGCCACCGTTGCTGTCAGTGAATTGCACATTCTAAATGACAACACACTTGCAATGTCTTGCCAAAAACTGACAGTCACATAGTTATGAATCACTGTGTCGGTGTCACGAGAGTCCTGCAACCGTGTTGTTGTGTTGTTGTGTAGGATGTTTCCTGGGGTTACGCCGTGTCACGGCCTATTCTGTTTTAATTAGCGTCGATGCATTACACAGCATTCCTTTGTGCTGTATTGCACTGCACTGTGTCACAATGTTGTCCTCTGCTGTGTTGTGCTGGACTGGGTGTAGCTGGTCCTGTCTGCAGTAATTGCACATCCAGTGTCATCCTCCCCCACAGTGGCAAAGTTGGAACAGGCCTGAGAAAAGCTAGTTCATTAAATGTGTCCATGGTTTGGCTGCCTGAAGCATGAGAACATGTACTTTTACATCATGATCTAGCAGGATGAGGGGTTTTTGGTAAAATGAGATGATTCATTTTCAAACACAGGGGAGATGGGAAATTCTGAGTCTTCTTCACAATATGAAATAATTAGTTCAGTTCCAGAATTAAAATTTCTTTACGGGTTGAAGGTTGAAGGTCCAGATTGCATTTTCAGTGTAGCTTTAAAGGGCTCTACACACTCCCAGCCAAGGAATAAGAGTCTTATCTATTGAAACGTTCAGTCATTTTCTAAATAAAAAATCAGGAATTCATGTAGTGCGGTGTGAATTTGGAATTTGTTAAAACTTTCTTATCATTATAGTTATCATCATTGTTGTGAACAGACTACATTTGAGATTACATTTAACCCTTTTGGTTTTATGGAACAATATTATATTTACAGAATAGTTACGATCTAAATTATTACCTGCCACTCACATTTTAAGCATAGACCTGAAAGTGAAAAAAGTAAAAAAATATAGAAGTTTAAGTTTATCATCATTATTATCAAAAAAGAACAAAAATACTACTTTTAACTGTTATATGAAATATATGTTTTCCAAAACATCTTAATTCTACTGTGTGAAAACCAAATCTAAACAAACTGTGTTCCAAATTTGTGGTTGATATCAAAAAATTAGCTTGGGTGCAGTACCAAATGTTTCCACTAGATGAAATTTATTTCCAGAGTGGTAATTTCTGAACATAAACAGTACAAGTGTGACAATTTTTTTTCCAGGACAATTTAACCTTTTTGAATCATGTTCATGATTTTTAAAATTGCTTTTAAATATTTATTTATTTATTTTCTTAATGTGCCAAAACCTTTACCAAGTTCCGTTCCAATGAAATAAAAAATTCTAAAAAACCAAAACATAAGTTGACAGCACAAGAAGGTTAACAGTACTATGAAATGTTAAAAATGATTGTAAATGTCGCAAAAGTGAAATTAACTTATAAAATATAAAATTACTGATATTGATACATTAAAACATTTCTAATAACGGCTAGTAAGATTGTACACTGGAAAGCACTTTCTCAATTATGACAAGACAGGCTCAAATCTGATTGGCTGAATTTACGTAACTTCCAAAGACAGATAATAATCAATGAAATAATATCAGGCAGAGATTCTCAGTTTTTCTGGTATTTTCTGCACAACCCTTGATACGTAAGAGATTGTTGCACAATTATATATTAAGATACAAATGTTTTTGACACTGGTCAATTGTAGTACAATCAATTTCAAATAGATGTGCAGTTGAAGTCAAAAGTTTACATACACCTTGCAGAATCTGCAAGATCCACAGCTGTTTTTTTTTTTTTTTGTTTAGTGTTATTTTTTCATGAGTCCCAGTTCAACAGTTAAACTGCCTGCTGTTTGTCAGAAAAATCCTTCAGGTCCCACAAATTCTTTGCAATGGCTGTATGATTTTGAGATCCATCTTTTTACACTGAGGACAACTGAGGGACTCATATGCAACTATTACAGAAGGTTCAAACGCTCACTGCTGCTTCAGAAGGAAACACGATGCATTAAGAAAACTTTTTGAATTTGAAGATCAGGGTAAATTCAACTTATTGTGTCTTCTGGGAAACATGTAAGTATCTTCTGTAGCTTCTGAAGGTCAGTACTAAATGAAAAAATATGATATTTAGGCAAAATAAGAAAAATGTACACATCCTCATTCTGTTCAAAAGTTTTCACCCCCCCTGCTCGTAATGCATTGTGTTTCCTTCTGGATCATCAGTGAGCTTTTGAACCTTCTGTAATAGTTGCATATGAGTCCCTCAGTTGTCCTCAGTGTGAAAAGATGGATCTCAAAATCATACAGTCGTAGTTGTGAAGGGTTCAAATACACAAAAATGCTGAAAACCCAAAAAATCTGTGGAACCTGAAGGATTTTTTTTGAAGAACAGCAGGCAGTTTAACTGTTGAGGACAAACAAGGGACCCATGAACAATATCACTAAACAAAAAAAAACTGCTTTGGATCATTCAGCAAACAGTATTAAGAATCAAACGTATGTAAATGCATATATTCAACTTTTATTTTCTAATGGACTATATGTACACTTCTTATATGTGAAATATCTTATTCAGGTCAGTACTAAATAAAAAAATAACACACATTTTCTATGATCCTTCTTATTTTGGTAAAATAATTAACATTTTGCAGATTCTGCAAGGTGTATGTAAACTTTTGACTGTAGCTCTAAACATCACATTAAAAAAAAACAACTATGGTTTGGTTGTTTTATATGTAGGTGAAACAGTCTCTTCCTGTCTGAGCTTGCACAGTAAATGAGCTGCAGTGCAAACCTGACCTCATGCCACTAACCAAAGGGTCTCTTTTCTCACATTAATACCTCATGTGAGACTACCTACCTTATATAACTGCTGTTGCTAAACTACAAAAAACCGAGCAGTAGGGCAGAAGATATGAATTGTCTTGAAGAGACAGGTCTAATGGAGTTGACAGCCATGATGTCAAAAAGCCTAATTGAATTCCCCACTTTGCGAATGTCAGTTGCATTCAGTCGCATTCAGAATTAGAACGCATTCAACCCCACCGGAGCGAAGTCGACGAGACCACCAGTGAAGACATCATAACACAGACTGTGTTTGTTCTACTTTCACTCTTCTATTAATCCCATCAATGCCCATATGAGTCTCTTTTCTCTGTTTTTTATTTTTTCCTTTCCTTTGATTTCTTCCTCCCACTGCTTTTGATCTCTTTGTAATACAACAGATGGTGTCTGTGGTTATGGCTTTTGTATTTCCCCAGAAATAACCTTGAAAAAAGTATCCTCATCATCCTCATCATCATCAGCCTCAACGTCATCTGTAGTCTGAGAAGAAAAACACAGTTGTCTGAATAAACATCTGAGCTCTGCTTCTAAAAGCAGGCCTATCCCACTGAATTTCATAAAGAGCTTTGAGATGCAACTTTAAATACGATTCTTTTAAAGTGAGGGCAAGGTTCATTATGAAACATGAAATCTATTACTTAAATCAGTCCAATTAATTCCATTCTTAGTTTAAGAAAGGACCGGAGCTGCATTTCAAAACCCATTCCATTGGCATGGAGATTAGATGTAGTGAAAAGAATAAAAGTCAATGCTTAAAGCGATAGTAGCAGAACCTTTTTTAAACTGTGAATCACATTTATTATCTCCAATGAATGTTTAGCATCTGTTCATTATAGCCCTCGCCAGCTTTTTTATGGAGATGAATTTTATATTAAATGATAAATTGCACCGTGACTTGTATATGTGGTTTAGTATGCAGTTAAAGCTGCTCGAGAGAAATTAACTGCCAAATAAATATAAATATGGAAGCAGTGAGGGATATAATTGCGTGTGGGAAGAATGTAAGTTAGGAATTGGAAGTTTATATATAGGCCATTTATAAGGGTGTGCTGTTGGCCAGATTGTCAGTGTGTTGAAATGTCAGCTTGTTAAAGGGATAGTTCACCCTGAAAATGAAAATTCATATCCATTATTCATTATTTACTCACCCTCATATTGTGTCTTTTTCTTCCGTGGAACACAAAAGAGGATATTATGAAGAGTTGAAACAATTTTTTTTCTTAAAAAAACTTTAGTCTTCCACAAAAAAAGAGTAAATTACACAGGTTTGGAATGACATGACAATTTTTTTTATTTTTGGGTAATCTATTCCTTTAGCCGTTGGATTGTTTCTGCAATATAGATATTTCATCAGAAAGGCAATTTTTTGTGTATTTTAACATCTATTATTGACAAATAAATAATGCATTGTCATAAAAAAACAATCAAAAGTCCTAGATGCGGTATCATATTGTTTCCCCGAAACAGCAGAGAGTTGGCCATCAGCAACTTTAAAAAGCTGGCCTCAACTAATGCCTGCAATGCACAGTGGCTGGCATCTTGTGGGGTTTACCCTGTCATAACCATTCATTTCTCCTGCTCCAGGGGCCAGGCTTCTGCCTTATAAATAATGCATTGAGCTGTGATAAAACCTTGTGGTACCCAGAATAGCTGCTTTATACCAGCAAGCAAAGGACGGGGAACTGGAATAACACACCACATGTACTGTACATTGTGTTCATGGGCATCTTAACCTTGATTGTTTCCTGTTATTTAACAGCGTGAGATCATAAAAGCAGTTTTGGATACAGAGCTTTCTAATGAATGACAGGGAATGTTAAGGCTGTATTCAGATTATCATAATAAATCACCAAACAATGTAGATGATATCCAGGTCATAGCAATAAGGATGACAGTTTCAGGCCAGTTGGTGGAACTTACCCATGCTGTGTTGTCACTAAATAGTCGCTAGCGTACACAACAGTTCAGAAGTTTGGTATTTTCGTGTGCTTTTAAAAAAAGTCTGGAAAAACATGCAATATTGTGAAATATTATTAAGATAAGAAGTCCACATTGCCAGTCAAAAGTTTTTGAACCTTAAGATTTGTAATGTTTTCTAACAAAGCCTGCATTTATTTGATCCAAAGTATAGCAAAAACAGTACAATTCTGAAATATTTGTGCTATGTAAAATATCTGTTGAATATATTTTAAAAATTATTTCTGTGTTCAAAGCTACATTTTCAGCATCATTACTCCAGTCTTCAGTGTCACATGATTCAGAAATCATTCTAATATGCTGATTTGCTGTTCAAGAAACATTTATTTTTATTATTATTATCAATATTTAAAACAGCTGAGTAATTTTTTCAGGATTCTTTGATGAATAGAAAGATCCAAAGATGAAAATAAAAAAGCTTTTGTAACATTATACACTGCACCATTCGATAGCTTGGAGTCTCTATAATTTATTTATTTATTTTGTGGTAAGAAATTATAGAAATTAATACTTTTATTTAGCAGGGGTGCTTTAAATTGATCAAAATAGATTTTTTACATTATAAAAATACATTTATAATGTTATAATTTCTATTTTAGATCAGTGTTGTTCTTCTGAACTTTCTATTCATCAAAGAAACCTAAAAAAGCTGTTTTCAACATCATAATAATAAAAAAATGTTTTCTGAGCAGCAAATCAGAATATTAGAACAATTTCTGAAGAATCATGTGACTGGAGTAATGAAAATCACAGGAATAAACTACATATTCAAACAGAAAACAATTGTTTTAAATAGTAAAAATATAAAAAAAATACTGTTTTTGCTGTACTTCGGATCAAATAAATGCAGGCTTGGTGAGCAAAAGAAACTTCTTTTAAAAACATAAATTTTAACTGGTAGTGTGTTTTAACTGATAGGTTATAATTAACAAACAAACAAATAAATGATAGAGCATATAAAATTATAAAAAATGAACTACTGAACTACTGTGTCAGTGGGGGAAAAAAAAAACCTGGATACTAATTCCTTGATATTGTTACATACTGATATCTATGTTTCTGGGTAATCATAGTTTGGTCAGATTACTGTTTGCAGACTCATTTGAGTGAAAAGTTAGAAAAAAAGATTGGCATGAAAGTAATAGTGTGAAAAGTGTTTTTATGTTCCCACAAATTTAACTGCCTTTTAAACTGAAAATAGCCATTATGGAATGCATTGTAGAATCAGTCAAGCGTTTACTGATACACAAAATGTGCTCCCGTCATTTCCCAAAACATTTCCCGTCTCTGTAATGGACCCTGTCTATTCAGGCAAAGGTCGCCGTGCGTCCAAACTGTATTTCCACAAACCTCAAATCTGTATGTTTCTCTCCAATAACGTTTAGTTTCTCATTTCCAGAAAATTCTCATATGAAGCAATGAGTAGAAACAATTGCAGTTCCCTTCTCTTTATTTGGGTTTGGCTTGTTGTTTTTGTCTCTTAATTCACTCTGTCCATCATCCCACTCCCCTCTTTCCGTTTTGGGCCCATCAACTGATCTTTTAGTCTCAGAATGAGGTTGAGTTGTTTATATCCTCTGATAACACCAGAGTGGATTTAACCACCTCAGGGTCGGCTGTTTGTTGTTTCTGGCCTGTGATGTATGCGGGGGATTCCACAGGGGAAACCGGAGTTTATACTGCTCTCCACACTCCATCAGTATGTGGATGACAGGAGGCCACAACGTTCATGACTCTTGGGGTTCAAAGAGGGTGATGTTGGCTTTTAAACTGGGCTCATATTTAATGGGAGGGAACACTGTCATTACTGATTGGTTTACTGCACCCTTGCACGGTTGAACTCAATTTTTTATGAAGTTTGACAAAGGGTTTCCTTGTTAGAATGGGTATTGTGGTAATAATTATTCAAAAACCAGTGCTTCTGTTATTTAGTTTTCCATCCTCAGGCAGAAAACCTAGCAGTTTTCTTTTCTATCACTGACTACATTTTGAAAATTGTTACATTCATTTCCACACTTTCTGGAAGATAGTTATTACTTTCCAAAGAGTTTTGACCTTATGGGCAAATTGCTCCTACAATCTAAATTTCAAGTCAAGTTAGTCTGTACTAGTGGTTTTCAACTAGCGTATTGTGATGTAAATATGGGTTGAGACATTTTAAGCTACAGTCTGTAACTTTTGCTTTTGGCGTTCTAGTGGTTAACAAACTGCATCTTGTGAAAGAACATTGTAGCCGGAGCTACTTCTCTTTGTGTCTATGACGAGTCAGACAGGTACTGGGCTACCCCACAGCAGTTTCTACCAGAACCAGTCTAAAATAGTCACAATATTATTAGAGAACGGATAGTTCTGGTCCTTGATTCTGATTGGTTGAGCCGTGTTTGAAGCTGTTGTAAATTACTCTACAAGCAGTAGAGTATTACACCTTTGTTTACATCTGTGTGTTGCTCGTTTCTGAGGAACTACATTGTTTGGCGGATGAATAATGTTTTTGTTTAATATTATTACACTTTATTTGCTCTGTTCTATTTTGGACGGACAAAGTAAAGGACGGACGTGTAGATTGGCCCGTACTCTGAATTTGTGCACACACACAGCAGTGGGCAGCCATATTGCTATCGCTGTGGTGCCCGGGGAGCTGTTGGGGGTTGAGTGCCTTGCTCAAGGAACTCACCTCAGTCGTGATATTGAGGTTGGAGAGAGCGCTGGTTACTCACTCCCCCCACCTTCAATCCCTGCCGGACATGGGACTGGAACCCGCAACCTTCTGGTTACAAGCCCCACTCCCTAACCATTAGGCCACTGCGGATTTTGTGAAACCTTTCTACATATATGGAATAACCGTGTTATCAAAGCAGTAAACCCTGTGAAGCTGTGGTTTACAGTGAACAGCTAAGGAGCGTTGTTAGGCACGGTGTGATGCCCCTTTTTGGAGTTTATTGCTTTTTTATACCGTAGTAATTCAGGATAAGACAAAAACACAGTTTGGAAAATGGATTCATGATGTACTCGCTCATAATATAAATTTTGAACACAAAAGAAGTTACAGATTGCAGCTTTAACAAACAATAAAAATTAACTAACCTTACAATTATGGATAGTTAGGAAAGCAAAATAAATACAGATAAAACAGGGTTCCCACGCTTCTTGAAAATACTTGAAAGTACTTGAATATCAGACACATGGATTCAAGGCCTGGAAAGTACTTGAAAACAAATATAGGTCCTTGAAAGTGCTTGAACAAAATTTTAAATAAATTTTGTTTAGTAGAATGGTGCCATTTCAAACATTTTCCTATATGCGCAGTCAAAGACTAAATGAAACAGCGTTAATGATTGGGGTGGAGATGGGGTAGCGCGAGAAAAAAAGTATTTTTCACATTGCGCAGCCCTGCATGAACTTACGGAGAAGCAGTGCATTTGTGACTGAAAACTACTGTGTGCGACTATGAAAAAAATATGTAAGAGCATCAGTGCAAATGGCTCTGTCAGCATATTTGTGCTTGCACTGAGGGGAGCTTCAAAGGTTTCTAACGTCCTTACAACCGTTTTTGCAGCAGTGAGTAATGTATCACAGACATATGTTGATTCCTTGAACACAACTACGTTTACATGCACAATTTTTGGTTCAATCTGACTGAATT
>JAHKKF010517317.1:0-43633 GCA_019740295.1 Labeo calbasu | reverse complement strand
AGATAGATAGATAGATAGATAGATAGATAGATAGATAGATAGATAGATAGATAGATAGATAGATAGATACAGACAGAAAGACAGACAGAGAGAGAGACAGACAGACAGACAGACAGATAGATAGACAGATACAGACAGATAGAAAGAGAGATAGAGAGACAGACAAGATAGACAGACAGATACAGACAGACAGATAGAGAGACAGACAGATAGACACAAACAGACAGACAGATAGACAGACAGACAGATAGCTAGATAGATAGATAGATAGTTCTAGTACTTCTCATACACAATTTCTCCTTACTTGTGCACAAAAAAGTCTGATATGACATGGCCTAAGTGCACTTTCACAGGTACTTGATAATAGGAGAACTGTGTGGGATTAATCAATATTTGATAAAGGGCCTTATCTTTATTTAATCAGTTGCTATTCCAAAAGCGAGAAGGAACTTGAGGGATTTGATAGTGAGCCTGGATGGGCAAGAAGCTGGATAGGGAAGACAGTCACTGATATGCTGGCACTGATACAAAACAACATATACCTTCAGAGCATTATGCAAATAGGACACGGGTATGTACACATTAATGGAAATTCACTGTGGTTCACCACCGGACACAAAGATGTGCAAAATGTCTCACGTTAAAGGAAACAGATCTCTGCAGTGAAGACAGCAAGATGCATGCAGCAGTAAAAAATCTATAGCATATGCAAAACAATGGAAACAGAATGATACAGTGGCAGTCATTTCCTCAGAGGGTTTCATCATGATGCATTTATTAGATTTATGAATAAATTCAGCCATGTGTCATGGATCAATTTACCATTTAATCATAGTTTAACACACAGTTTATCATAAAATATTCAAGCCTGGTTGTATCTGTCTATACTTGTGTCTGTCCATGTATTCCTACAGGACTTGCATGCATTTCTGTGCTTCCCCCACGACGAGGATCATACTACGTGGAGCATGGCACAGGGGTGTCTGTGGGCTCCATGCTTGTGTTTTGGTGTAAGGAAGGCTACCAGCTAGTTGGCCATGAGAAAATCACATGCATCATGCATGCAGGCGTCCCTCGATGGAGCAGCTCCCTGCCAGTCTGTGAGAGTAGGGCAGCCATTTTATTGTCTCATATTCCAAGAAATCATCCTAGTTATCCTGATTATTGTTTCCATAATCAACTTTGTCCATTTCCACTAAATGATTTTAAAATCTGTAAGATTATGTTTAGGTATACAATATCTTAAGAATATTTACGTTTTTTTTCTCAGTTGTAATATAATTGGCCATCATATCTGGCTGAACCAACACTATTTTTTTCCTAATCATAATTCTAATTTTTTCCAAATATTTCAGGTATCCCTCGGCCAAATGACCAGGGACTTCGCATTGCTTTACTGGTGTCTGTTGTGAGCGGAGTGGTGATTCTTGTCATGACTGTCTGCTTTATCGTCTGTTGCTGTCAAGAGCACATGAGCAAAAAGAAAGAAAAGCATCGGACAGGCAGAAGCAGGTTAGAGGAGACCGTATATGCCCCTTTTTACAATAAATAATATAAGTCTCAGGTGTGCCCAGAGTGTGTCTGAAGTTTCAACTTAAAATACGCCACAGATTATTTATTATATAATTTTGAAAATGCCTATTTTAAGTGGAAACACGCTGTTTTCGTGCATTTCTCTTTGAATGCAAACGAGCTGCTGCTCCCCGCCCCCTTTTTCCAGAATAGGGCTGTGCCTTTACAACTTGTATCTCAGATACTGTGCTAAAAAACATCTGTTTAGTTTTGATTATCATGTCTATTGCGCTGAAATCTAGCATTTTAAACCATATTAGTTAAAACTTCCGATATACCTTTTTTTGAGCGCACACATCTGAAGCACATGCACAGAAAGCGGCTGTCACAAGGCATGTAAGTACTAAACTAAGTTCTCGTTCAAGTGTTATTGCGCTTAAACTGTCAAATACTCACATGTTTATGTTAAAAACACACAAGTAACAAATTAGTACACGCTTGCACAACCACAATAAAGGTGCCGTGGGTCAGGGTTACCAGGTTTTCACAGCAAAACCTGTCCAATTGCTACTTAAAAGGAACCCAAAAATAGGTCAATCACATTTCGAGAGGGGTTCCCCCTGTAAATAAAAGTGTTTTCTGGTGGGGTTCTCCCTATTCAGATAAGCATTTTAGTCTAGTCATTGTGGTCGCTTCAAGCCACAACATGTAAAACATGAACATGGTGGATGGAAATATGCAGATTAACCCCATTTTACAGAAATAGTTCATTTTTAATGTTAAAACAATAGATATATTTTTCAATATTAAAAGAGCATTTTTGGACATATTCTGGTTGTCAAATATTAGCGCAACTGACGTCATACATCCATTAAAAATTACCTTGACTACTGCAATCATTATACTAAATGTGTTGGTACTGTCTTCACCTGCAGAAGAAGAGAAACACGAAGCTCTAGGTCTCGGAGGAGCCCGTCCTGGTTGGAAAGAGAGCATATAGACTGGGAAGCATTCCCTCCACCTAAACTTTTCAGCCTGTCCCAGCGTCTCGACCGACCACTGCCTCCTGGTAGTCCTGTTTATTCAGAAGTCATCAGAGCCTATGAGAACAGAGGGTATGAGAGGTAAGCAAAATCAAAGTAAAAAAATGTTGGCATTAAATCAGCATATTAGAATGATTTCTGAACGATCATGATTGTGCTTTGCCATCACACTAATAAATTACATTTTAAAATATGTATTAAAGGAACACCCCACTTTTAAAAAAAAAAAAAAAAAGGCTCATTTTCCAACTCCCCTAGAGTTAAACAGTTGAGTTTTACCGTTTTCGAATCCATTCAGCCGATCGCCGGTGTTGTACCGAAATCCGACCCCCCGTGAAAATCTTACCCCCTCGCGTGCACGCGCCTCTTTGGTGAGTCTGTGACCTTGTTAACCCGTGCTGGTCAGGGGGATGTAGCACAGGTTAACAAGGAGGATTTGTGCCATGTTATTGAAGCTACATAGAAATTATTATATGCACACAGCTTGTCTATACAAAAAGGCATAACATACAGTCTATTCATAACATAAGCTTAATGTAAATGAATGAATGAATGAAAAAAAAACATCCTAATAAGTACATACATGAGAAAATATATAAAAATAAAATAAAAATAAAAAAGTGTTGTTGTTTTTTTTGTTTGTTTTTTACATTTTTTTATCAATTGTCACTACTGTAATATGAATTTGGTAATTATTTTCTTTTATTTTTTAATGTAATGACACATGCAACTTAAAAATGTGTTACATTGCAAACATTTATTTGCCTCGTTTTATAGCGTGTTATTTGCGTATATAGGAATGCATACGCGAGAAACAAATGCGATTAACTATTATTATGACATTCATGTGCAAGTTCAATGGGCAGAGTAGGCTAATACAGTGTTTACTCAAATCACGTAGTGAACTAATAAGAAATGACAACATCAAATACGATCTGGATGTTATTGCAGCAGGATAGTCAAAGCGATATGAATTTAACAGCTTTATTTTGGCAACTGGCAGTTTTATTCTTAACCCTGTGGAAGTCTCGACAGTTTACGGTTTGCATCCATTTTTACACACCAATTAAATTTCTGCTTATTACTTTAAATGTCGACAACGCATCCATGTAGGCTCCTTGGTGCTTGATGTGTGGAACATCGAAAAATATTCTGTAAAAAAACGAAGAAAAGCCGGACGAAATGCGTCTAAAGTCGCTGCACTGCGTATTAATGTGAGAGGCGCGTGCACGCGAGGCTGTAAGATTTGCGTGGTGGGTGGGATTTAGATACAACACCTCTTCTGGCGGTAGCACTTTTATCATAGAACATTGAATCAGATTAGACCGTTAGCATCTCACTCAAAAATGATCTAAAATCGATATTTTTCCTGTTTAAAACCTGACTCTTTTGTAGTTACATCGTGTACTACGACTGACGGAAAATGAAAAGTTTCGATTTTCTAGAATATGGCTAGGAACTATACTCTCATTCCGGTGTAATAATCAAGGAACTTTGCTGCCGTACCATGGACAAGTGCAATGATATGACGCAGCGCCTGAAAATAGGCTAACTTCCGTCAAAATAACCAACGTGACTACCTGCTTGCACAGGGAGACTATTTTCAGGTGTTGCATAATATCATTGCGCCTGCTGCACCCATGGTACGGCAGCGAAGTTCCTTGATTATTACGCCGGAATGAGAGTATAGTTCCTAGCCATATCGGTCTAGAAAATAAACTTAAAAATAAAAAAATAACCAACTTTTTATTTTCCGTCAGTCTTAGTACACGATGTAACTACAGTAGAGTCAAGTTTTCAATAGGACAAATGTCGAAACTCTTTGGTCATTTTTGAGTGAGATGCTAACGGTCTTAATCAAATTCAATGATCGTTACACTAAGCTATGCTAAAAGTGCTACCGCCAGACCCAGAGATCGGCTAAATGGATTCGAAAACGGTAAAACTCAACTGTTTAACTCTAGGGGAGTTGGGAAATGAGCCTATTTTCAAAAAGAAAGTGCAGTGTTCCTTTAAAACAGGAATAGCTTCTCTTCTGCCTATATTCGTAGCCCAATATGCGCCATACGTGTATAGAAAACCACACCACGAGCCCTCTCGTTACAACCACACCGCATTTTTGAATATTATGTAATTGTGTGGGAGGATGTAAAGGCATAGACATATACTGTAAGATGTGACTCATTTCTTCACAGGAGTCAGGAGAGTCTGCTGAGAAGCCCCAATTCCACATATCCTACATACCACGCCAACAGCCAAATCTACCCGGCCCTTGTTTTCCAAAGGGTTCAAACTGAGCCAAACCCCACCACTGCTTCTACTGCCCCAGTTTACGTACAGATTTCCACACCTCCCAAAAACAAGACCCCACACGCTCCTGCTGTCACCCACCCATAGACAGGAATGCAACCAGTAGTCATTTATCTCATCAGCAGCACTGAATGTGGCCAAGACAATACAGACAACATTGCACAGATGTGGTGGGCAGATTTAACTGGTTTAACCAGAAGCACTTTGAAATTTTTAATGTTGATGATGTCTTTTAATATTTGCTATATTGTAAATATATTTCATTTTCAGGTGGACCTGGTTATTCATGTCAGATGTTTAAAGATACCTAATTTAACTGTAAATAGAAGTTTTGATGATATTGTAAGAACATAAAATTGAACAGTAACCTTTCTGTTTTGCACAGTTTAGAAATGTCCTTGAGGTGGTCAGCTACCAGCCATTTTCATTACATTGTATTCATATTCATATATACTCTTGTTAGAATGAGACATTTGTAACCTAACTGTAAATTTGCACTTTAAATGCACTGATTCATTTCTAATAAATTGTTGTGTCAATCTATTTTTCTTGCGCCCTTAATTGAGTCTGGATGCCCTAGTCGATTTGAGTAAAATTTGCTATATGGGTTTTTTCGAAACCAGAACAGATGTGGTAAAAAATCTCTCTCATTTTCATTGGATGGTAGACACCATGCGTTCAATGAACCATCTCAGAAATTCAAATAATTTTACTTAATTTACATGGATGCAACAGAACAAGGATTGATGTATTTAACATCTGTCAAAAAGATAGAAGAAAAAGGACAGCGAACAATAAAATTGATCTCATTGCAAGAAAAGGTCAGTTTTAACTTATTTTGTTTTCTTATTTTATTCACATCTTACTTGAGATATTTTGTAATTATTTATACATTTAAAAGTATATTTATTATTTGTGTGTGTCTATATGCACTATATACATTTAAACGTTTGTAAGATTTTTTTAATGAAATATGTACTTAAGTATATATAATTATTTAGCAAGAATGCATAAATTGACCAAGAGTGACAGTAAAGACATTTATAATGTTACAAAAGATTCTATTTCAAATAAATATTACTAAAAATATTTTTTAAAATCAATTTTAATAAATGTTTCTTTGGCAACACATTTGGCGCCAAAATAGAATATCAATGATTTCTGAAAGATCATGTGACACTTAAGACTGTAAATTCAGCTTTGCTATTACAGGGATAAATTGCATTTTAAAAATATTAAAATAGGGGGGAAAAGTTAGTTTTTGTACTACAAGCAATGTTCTTTGTTGTTTCTTTACAGTGCTTAGTCAACATGGCAAACAAGACATCAAATGTAACCTATACAAACACAATCTACAGTAATACCAGCAGCTATACAAGCAATACAGTCAACATGCATGAGTTATTTCTTGCCATTGTGGATAAGTGCAATGATGAATATTCCTATGTTCGCCTGCCACTAGAAATTGTAACTTTTGTGTTGGGCTTCCCAGCTAATGTGGCTCTACTGTGGCTGCTGGTGAGGGGCGAGAAAGCTCTCTCACCCTCTGAAGTTTTGGGGCTCAATCTTGGCGTGCTGAACGTCATCTTCTGCATCAGTCTTCCTTTTGATATGTACATTTCTGCAAATTACATTCGCACTGGAAATCTCCTGACTGTTACAGAAGCCATTTCTATCCTCAACCTGATCGGCTGTCCTCTTCTTTTGACCAGTATGTGTGTGGAGCGCTACCTGGCCGCAGCACATGCAGTCCTCTACATGAAACTAGGGAATAATTGGGAGTATCGTGTTGTCTGCTCGGCTCTAATTTGGATGGTCACTTTAGGCATTGCAGTGATTACTTACCAACAAAGGCTTCCTAAATTAGCCATGTACTTGTCAATCACCCTTGATGCTTTCTTACTGATAATGCTGGTGTGTCTAACAGGCATCGTGCATGTACTCCGCAAAAAAGGTCCGGGTGAAGGGCAAACGGGTGGAAGAGGTGGCTCATCTGTAAAAGGCAGAGCACTAAAGAACGCCTTGCTGATTCTAGTCCCTTCGGTTGTAATCTATGGACCTCTCCTGGCTATCGCCCCTTACATGTTCACACTTAAGGATATGAATGAAGAAGTTAGTCACACACGCTGTTTAATCCTGAATCTGATGAATACCATACCTAGTCTTGGAACGTGTATTGGGCCTGTGTTTTACATGTCCCGTGCAAAACAACTGGGCTGCTGTAAAAAGAATGCTGAGAAAGAACAAACAACAACTCAAGACCTACAGCAACCAAAGTGAAGTTTGGCTATTCATCTAAAATATGACATATTAAAAGATTTCTGTTAGGTTAGTACATTGAAAATTATTTAGAATATTGTTTTGGTTGATGTTGCTATTTACCTATTTCAAAGAAATATTATTTTGATTGCTTCTAGTGTTGTGTAAAGTTACTTTTAAAAGTAATGCATTACAATATTGCGTTATTCTATTAAAAAACCGGGGGTCCCGGACCTCCCATAAGCATTAAGCGACCCCCCATTAACACCCCAAAAAATATACTTGGGGAGTCACCTGGTTTTTCAATAAAAAATATAATACTTAAAACATAAAACTAATGAAAATGGAAAAGAAATGAAAAGATTCGATTCTATATTAAATATTAAATTTAGACCTGCTCGCGTTAAATCATATTTTATTTCTACGCGTTTTTACAGCGTTGCGCATTATAACCAATCACACACGACTCTGTTGAGTTTAGAATGCAGTGGCCAATCAGAGGCGTTCAGAACAGTCATTGCTGATATCATACAGTATATGGACAGCCTTATTGATTATAAGAGGAGTTATGAGTGCTTATACACTAGCTAGACTGACTGTGCTCATTTCGAGTGCATTCTTTCACTGCATGATTCAGTCTAATAAAATGCATTTTCCCAAAATTCAGGATATGGGAGCCGAATATTTCATATAGTTAATCAATCAAGAGTGCCTTTTTTGTTTTTGCAAAAATCACAAATATTGATTTTATACAACAGGTCAATAAACCAGAAGATATTATTAAAAGACTTACGTTATAAACACCATATTGCCTATTTTTGCTCTATATTCCAACAAAATCATTCCAAACACAGCCATTGCACTGTTTTGCGTCTCTAAACAACGTGACGGTATTTCGTTCCTGAAGGAATCAACCGTTAAATGATTCGGTTGAATCGCAAAGACTCACTTATTAACTGTGACTTACTGACACCTACTGGCGGTAATTCCACATTTAAATAACCTTTTCATTTTTTTAAATAATTTTAAATTTTAGCATTCAACGTTTTAGGATTAAAACGTCTGGTTAGGGAGACCCCCCAAGAGCTTTGACACAAACTTCAGTGAACAAGCGCAATAATTCTGACTAAAATATACATTTTACTGAAATATTTGTAGTTGGCCAATTAATTAAACATGTAAAATTTTAAATCTACAAGTTAGTGTGTTTTTATAATAGCAGTAACTGTAATGAAATTAGTCTGTGCTTTTGTTTTTATTTATTTTCATTTTTAGTTTAGTGAATTTAACTTCTGCTTTGAAAGCATTATTTTTGTTTTTAGACTGTAACATTACAATGTTAGAAAGTAATGTGATTTAAACCCTTGTTTGCACATGATGGCCCCACTATATTCACCTCTTTCTTCCTGTAAAAGTGGGCGTGGCCATTTGTAAATTTTATGGGTTTGGCTTCCGGTCTCATCCACGTCCAGCTATTTGCACAAAACAGCTCGTTTTGCTGCTTGATATTGCGAATTGGTGTATCTTACCATATTATTTCAATGGATCTTAATTATAAGCACACTGGTATGTAGCGAAAACAGTTTTACCATTTACTGCACGTTTTTCTTATTATTTCCCTATAGCGGCTAATGAACCGAAAGTCTCACCCATAGGCTTACTTCTGCGTTAAAGAAAAAGGTGGATAGCATAGCCTGCATAGTTACATTCACTATATTTGTTTTTATAGCCTTTAATATGAACATTGCTTCATTCAATTTTTAAATCCAAACGGAAAAACATAGAAAATACAGACATATATAGGCTACCGTATATCGCAATTCCACAATATTTCATTTTAAATTTAAAAGTAATGTGTCACTTAATTGCTTGAAACAGAAATTTGATTATGTAACTTGATTATGTAACTCAGCACTGCTTGCTTTTAAGTTTATGCTTGAATATAAAGATGTTTGAATGCTATGTGATTGGAGGGTACCTGAAATACTTAAAATGATATTGAGAGTACACAAATGTACTTGACTTGGTGAAATTAGCAAAAGATGTGAACAGTAAATTCATGAACTTAACTAACAGTGGTTAACAATAAGGCACATGAGGGTGAAATGGAGGCGTTAAAACCACAAGTAAATTTGTCGAAGATGACTTCAATGAGTGGGGGCGACAGTGCAAAGGTGAAACAAGTGGAATTCCCCAAAAAGAAATATAAAAAGACAGAATAGAGCACTCGTTAGATGGTGTTTGCATTAAGTGTGAAGGACACCTGAAAGACCAGCAAGAGACGTGTAGCATCATCACCAATATTGCTGTTTAGAGTTTGATTATAGAACTCCAATTTTAGCTGAAGTGCTTTGTATTGTAACCAATAAAATACATGTATTCTGTTACAATTGTCTCTTCTGAGAATTTACTTCATAACTACAAACTTAGCCTCAATAAGAACAACCACAAGGGATTCCTCTGCATCATTCCTGAAGAGCTTCAACCTGCAAGCGGGTGAGTACTTTATCATTCTGGCTAGATTTAACTATCCTTACCCTACCTGAATTGGGTTAAATGTGTATGCAAAAAAGACAAATCAAGACAACATTATATAAAACTAAATTCTATAACTTAATTTTTACATTTTCTGTGGATTTACCTTTTTTCTGATACAAACACTGTGATTATGTAAAATCAATTAAGTCAACTAATATGCAGATTATTGTTACCTGGTTCTTCTTGTACTTTTGGCTTTGCAGACAAACCTCAAAGTAAGGTAGATATTTGCAGTGCCGGCCTGTAGGTCTGTGGGGCCCTGCAAGATAATGAAAATGGGCCCCACTAGTGTAAAAAACTGTTATAGAAATTTGACGAGTGAAGAGAAAGCACATAACATCACATATTTAACATATTTAAGTGTAAATGTGTATTAATTGTAACACATTCAACAAACATATGTAAAAATATAAAAAAAAAATAGGAGTGCAAGTGAGCTTGAGTAAACAGATACACATGCAACACAAATAAATTAAATATAAAGGATGCATACACAAAAACTAAATAAAATAAACAGAGCATAAACAAAATAAACATAGGCCTACTAATATTCAGAAATTATAAGAAATGCAGGCTATTTTGCGTGTTTATTATTGCGTGTTTTGTTTTGTTTTGATTGATGAAAACTTTATTGCATTAGACACTGGATCTGTGTCTGACCATGGGCATCATATGACTAATTCTGATTATTGTTATTACCAAATAAAACATTAACAAAACAATAATTATTGTTAATGATTATTTTACAGAAAACTGCAGCATGACCTGTTAACATGCAGGAGGCTGAACTATAAATGTTTAGAAAGGTATAAAGATTTATTATAATATTACAATTAAAAAGTTTTTTTTTTTTTGTCAGAAAATCTTATGCATTCACTGAGAGGAAAAAACTCCGCTACACTTGAGAAAAAAAAACTTAGAAGTATTATCCTTACTATTTTTACCCAAAATAAGGTGTTGTGAGCATTAACGATTGCACACATGTAATGTTTCATTCTTCTTATTTTAGTTTTATTGCGGATTACAACCATGACTTATGTGCATACCGCCATAATGTTTCATTCATACAGGAAATCCCTAATATGGACAAATGTAAAGCCTTAATAAAACTCAGAGACGTTTTAACTGATTAAACATGGAGACATATCTGTACGATTGCGACTAAATGTATTTTTATATGAATAAACTGCAACGCAATGCTAATCAACAGCCTTTATCACTTTATAGAATACTAAATATAATATAGTAAATATAATGCTATATATAAAATAATGATTTTATGATCTGTGATGTGAAACCACGTCAGATCACAAAGGGAAGTTATTTTTAAACACTGATTGTTTAGTAACACTGATGTTATTAAATGAATTTGAAACAAAAAATGTCATTAAAATGTCTCAATAGACAACAGGTTTGTTAACAGACTCAACCCCATGCAAAATCCATGCACGCGTTCTACTGAGGTAAATTTGAACGCACAGACTGATTTTTTCAAACGTTCAACACATATGCTGCACTGTACAGCCCTCGCGCGTCACCCTAGTTATGTAGTCAGAAGGTGCTAGCGGTTTGCGCTGCGCACACCGACCGGTGTATGACATTAAAGTACCGCAAGTGCGATTTGAAAGCATGCAGAGCTTTGATTTTACACTCTGATCTTTCTTCTTTCTGCTCAGCGCCGCTTCAAGTCTAACGCACCTAAAAATCCAATTGACAACCTCACTGCAGCAGGCCCTCATTTTAAGGCCCCTCCCCCACACCCAACCCTAAACCTACCAATACTAGGGGGGTAGTAATCTGGCGGAGGTCAGAATTGGGCACAATACCGGCACTGAGTATTTGTAATCCGTCTACTTAAATATTTGTGTTAGTAGTAAAGTTTGTTAGTAAATGCTTTTTATTTTACTCTAAATAATAATAAGCTCTATTGAGCAATAGACAAGATATACCCATGACACACACACATAAGATACACATATGCATATATAAGACTTGATTAAGACTCATAAACAATCAAAACATGAAATATATTAATACACAGAATGGAGGGGGGAAAGCATTCTATAAACAGCTGTAAAAACAATTGCCACAGTTTTGCTATGAACCAAACGTTTTCTACGGCAAGAGTGGAACTGGATGGAAAACACTGGCTGAGATGTCATAATTATTTAGCTTATTATGAACGTGCATTTTAACATAAACAACAGATGCAAGACAAATTAGAATTTTCATCAAAAATTCTGCAAAGTGTAACTAGTTAATTATGCAAACCATAAAATGAAATTAAGGAAACCTGATGCTAATGCTATCTTTAATAACAATTATTTAAAACGCTATAAAATTATGTTTGCAGTCACATCTTATTTTTATGCGATATTATACTTCATTGTTGTTTATTGGTTGTAAATTGGGAAAACAAAAACATGTCAAAGGTAAATAATAATAATAATAATAATAATAATAATAATAATGATAATAATAATAATAAAAAGTAAAGAAAGCAATATTTTTAAAAACACATTTAAAAACTGTGCGTGATGAACAATAGTCGAACAGAAACCAAAAACAACATGAATGACAATCGAAAAGATAATGAAAGCAGCAAATACAGCTTTACGTACAAAACTTCCGGGTAGGTAAGACGTCACAACTATACGGACGGACGTTCAAATGTACAGTTACGCCTCCAACTCTCAGGAAAACTTTGCCCGGTGTCCCGCTAAATTTTGTTGCAATATTTTCTGGTAAGATAATAAGAGACTACGTCGCTTTTACATTTATTCAATACATTTATGTGGTCCGATTAAAGAATTACAGCAATGTGCGTATTCAGTTAAAACCAGAGTCAGAGGAACTAACTTGACGTTAGACGACGTGATCAGTGACGTCTTTTAAAGTTTAAACTGTAGCTTTATAACTTAGCTTTAGTTTACAAACTGAAACAGTGCAGTTATTAGATAAGTCTTTTTAGATATGAAATGTTAAGAAGTATTGATTACGAGCAATTGATTACGTTTTATTTACGGATGTGACATGTAGCATAACAAGTAAAATGTCCTGTTTCTTTATCTGATCAGCAGAAGTCAGTGGTTGTTTCACGTGATGGAAGGTGATTTACCTTTAATAACTTGTAGTGATGAATATCGATTGCTTGAAACATATTGCCAGAAGAGGAGGAAACCACAGACCAGATTGATGCAAAGTGCCTGTATGAACAGATCTGATGCAGGTTAGACCAGAGAAATACTGTATTTGACAGTATTATATATTTCTGTTTGACAGTATTCTGTTTCTGACAGTATTATAACGTTTATTCTTTTCATTATTATTATTTATTCATTATTATTCATTTTATTGTTGTGTCTGCTGAAAACAGGTGATGAGAAATTTAGTGATGTGGCTGAAAAACTGACCCAGATTGTAGACAGCGGACTTTTTGATGAAGAACAACACCAGCCTGTAGGCAGAAGACTTGTTGTTGATGAAGGAATAGAGCCAGATGGTGGTAAAGTGTACTGTTATACACAATCAGTCATCGAAATATAAACTTGTATAACAGTATTGATTATCCAGATTGTAATTGTGCTCTGGCCTTGTTATAGGTGATGTTGACCAAGATGTTATAGACAAGCTTGTTGACTTACTGAAGAAATCAGGGGACAACTTAAACGAAAGGGTAAACATGATTTCTGTACAGTCTGTAGTCTAACTGGTTAGTTTTTGTTCCATATATTTTGATGTTTGGAATTTGGAACTTAATAGATACAAACCAAATGTAAGACTTCAGTTAAAATTTCTAAAACAAGTATTATGAAATATTATGAAAATCAATTATAAAACTATTAATTATAATAATACTTATTAAAGAGTCACATTCAAAGCTGTAAAATACAGTTGAGGTCAAAAGTTTACATGCACTGTGCAGAATCTGCAAAATTGTAATTATTTTACCAAAGTAAGAAAGAAAGAGGGATCATAAAAAATGTTATATATTTTATGTAGGACTGACCTGAGAAAGATAGAAGAAAATATGTTTACATATAGTCCACAAGAGAAAATAATAGTTGAATTTGTAAAAATGACCCTGTTTACATACACTTGATTCTTAATACTGTGTTGTTACCTCAATGATCCACATCTGTTTTTTGAGTCCCTTGTTTGTCCTGAACTGTTAAACTGCTTGTTATTCTCCAGAAAAATCTTCAGGTCCCACAAATTTAAACTTCTTCCAAAAAATGACCACGATTTTAAGATCCATCTTTTCACACTAAGGACAACTGAGGGACTCATATGCAACTATTACAGCAGGTTCAAATGCTCAGTGATGCTTCAGAAAGAAAAAACATGCATTAAGAGCTGGGGGTGAAAACTTTTTGAATTTGAGGATCAGGCTAAATTGAACTTATTTTGTCTTTAGGGAAACATGTAAGTATTGTCTGTAGCTGAAGAGCAGTACTAAATGTAAAAAATGTAGAAATCTTCATTCTGTTCAAAAGTTTTCACCCCCCGGCTGTTAATGCATGTTTTTGTTTCTTCTGGAGCATCAGTGAGCGTTTAAAACGTATTTAATAGTTGCATATGAATCCCTCAGTTGTACTCAGTGTGAAAAAATGGATCTCAAAATCATACAGTTAATGCTGAAATGGGTTCAAATACACAAAAATGCTGAAAAACCTAAGAATTTGTGGGACCTGAAGGATGTTTTTGAAGAACAGCGGGCAATTTAACTGTTTAAGACAAACAAGGGACTCAGAAACACAGCTGTGGATCATTCAGGTAACAACACAGTATTAAGAATCAAGTGTGTGTAAACTTTTGAAACTTTTTTCATTTTTATAAATTCAACTATTATTTTCTCTTGTGGACTTTATGTAAACATCTTTTATGTGAAATATCTTATTCAAATTAAAAATAACATGCATTTTGTATGATCCCTCTTATTTTGGTCAAATAATTAACATTTTGCAGATTCTGCAAGGTGTATGTAAACGTTTGACCTCAACTTGGTGTGCTGTCCTAAAACCTTTTCCTGCTCTTAAATGTCTTTCTCAGATTCTGAGCAACCATGAGCTTAAAGGATACCTGCAGCGTACTTTCTCTTACGACGTCTTTAAAAAACTGACCAAAACCTTCATCACAAGCGTAGTACCAGAAGGAAGTAAACGTGAGGAGATCGCCCTAGCCTTTGAGGTCACCAGCAGACTCAAAGCCCTGGACCTACACCCCATGAACAGGGCCATGGGATACGGAGCTCAGTACCTGCAGGAATACTTCGCTCCCTGGGTTAAACAGCATGGTGGCTGGGTGAGGGTTTATGCTTTATGTTTAAAAAACAATTTCAAATGAATAATTTTACTAGAAATGAATGCAGTTTACTAAATAAAATAATTACAATAATGCTCAATACACTAATCACAAGTAATCTCTTACTTAATATAGGAGAAAGCCTTTGACGATGACGATGATGAAGAGGTCCATTGACAAGATATACTGTGAAACAGATGGCTTTTAGTGATTAAATTGATTGCAAAATGAGCTGTTTTGTACAACTGAAAAAAAGCTGGACGCGGATGAGACCGGAAGCCAGACCCATAAAATTAACAAATGACCGCGCACATTCTTACGGTACAAATAAGGTTGATATTGATGAAAAATATTGATATTGTTTATTATATTATAATATACTTATAAAATATAAAAAATACATATCTGATAAATCTATAGATACTTTTTTTTACTTTTATTGTGATATAAAATTTAGTGGTATGAATAAAATGTGTTTCTAAAAAGCAGGTCAAAATATAATGCTAAAATATAATGCTTTATTGACTGAGAAGTTGGAACAAATAAAGCACCACAAACATACTCTTTACAAACAGGGGATGCCACTGGAATGAGAATAGCGCTTAATGTGTGTGTTTTTTTTTTTAAATCATTACATGTAAGTACCTGCCTTCATTTGCTATGAGGTTGAAATAAACACATAAATTTGTTATAATTCTGTCTTAAGCACAACATTCGGCACAAAGAGGCAAAAACTAGATAAATACTGAAGCCTTTCTTTTCATTTGTTGTTCCTTTAGTGTCTTTGTAATGATGACTATGTTTGCAATATTTCACACCTTAATTTATGTGGCACACATCCTCATAACAAGCCAAGACTAATGGACATTTAACCCAGATAATCAGCATCACTGCAGATGTTACAGTATTGATGAAATTTGAATTAAATCATGTAAAACAATGCAGCTTCTACAGTAAAGTACTGACTGACTAGCTAGATACCGAGGTACGTGTTCATTTTTCCCAGAGCATCACAGACAGTGGTTAGGTCGCTGCGTAGATCTTGAACCACGTTCTCAATGCTCCTGGTGTCCTTCAGTAAATCGATGCTTTGGGTGTACGGGTTGTAGTAGACAGAAAAAGGCCTTTTTATTGTTTTAGCAAATTCCCTGTTGAGAAGGAACAACATTAATTGACATTGTGAAGTCTTAAGTCATTGTTTTTATTTGACTGAATGGATATATTTACCTCATTTTCTCTTTTGCCTCTTCAAAACTCTCAGAGACAAAATAAACATCTTGAAATGTTGTAATGAGGCACTCCTGGTAGCAAGTGGTTTTGGGATCAAACATCTTCACCTTTGCTTTGTCAGACAACGCATGCTGCATAATCAAAGAGGATGATTCATTCACTTACAAACTTGACATTTAACACTTGAGCTGCATAAATATAGTTAACAAAGGGCTTCATACTCTCAACTCTCCAATAGAAGACAGCAGACCTGCTCCATAGGCTCTCAACTGGCCTTCTTGTTTGCACAGTCCAAATTCAATTGTGAAGAAATAGCACTGGGAAAAAAAGATGTTGCAAAGGTTTTGCAGCAAGATTATCTACAACAAGTTTCTTCAGGCCCTTATGAGATGTACCTACTCATATTGCGACCAGCAAAAACCTTAAACCCAGATCTGATTGTCTCTCACTGGAGTCTGCCATACAGTGCCAGTGATCTGATTTCAATGCAAATGCATGTGACTTAACACCATAGATCAAACTTTATGCCATGAAAAACGTCAGTGACCTTTTTATTTCAGTTTTGACTGTCAGTCAAGTTCGAGATGACATTTAGGAATTCAATAAGCCGCTGTCATACTTACTGTTGCCAGTTTCTGCACATCCTCATCTGAAGCACCTAGAGATGCAAGGCCAATTTCTTGAGAAAACTGAGCAAACTTGGGATCGGCCAGGAGCGGTACGTGACCCAGCAGTTCATGGCAGGTGTCCCTGAAAACATGAAAACAGTTTACAGGTTAGAGGTGATAAAGATAAATTACATTTTCTACAAATGAATCATCAGTGTGGGTTTATGCTCACGGTTCTGGTGTGTAGAGAGGATCAGTGCTGTGACGTATATACTGAGTGCAATTAAACACTCGATAAGCCAGACCGGCTAGAAAGTCTCGTGGTGACAGATATCCAGCCACAGGTCGTACGGTAAATCCTGATCTCTCTGAAAAGTTCACAATGAAAAATTTCACATAAATAGTGTTGACTTTTTAAATGAATGAAGGCAATAATGCAAGTAGAAAGCAGTTGAATGAATGTGACTTTCACATATTTTTTTTACCACGTAGGAATCGAGACACATCTTCCAGCTGTGGGATGTTGTCCTCTCTGTACCCACAATGCTTTGTGAGAAGAGGGAGGTTTTTCAAATACTCGCGACAGGCGTGAGTTGGATAGAGTTTTGTAAGCTCTCTGAAAATGACTCCCCATGTCTTCACTTCCTCTTCTGTGTATGCTATACGTGGGATGGGCTGCCCACTGTTAGACAAAATATATTTTGGATCATATTAAGTAAGAAATTGAAGAAAACTTTGTTTTTAACTTTGTAAAAGGGGACATTGGATGCAAAATTTACTTTTAAATGATGTTTGCATATAAATGTGTCTTAGCAGTATGTGGACACAACCACCCTACAATGATAAAAATCCATTCACTCTTTTTTTAAATCCCCCCAAAAAAACTAAACAGTCTTGATTATTAAGCCATTTTGATTTTCGGAGCAGTATGATGTCATACCGCTCAAGCCCCGCCCACAACTGCTGACGGACTGTTCTTTAATAGCGTATCTCCGCCCTCAGCCAGTTGTATGCTGTCCGCCATTTTCTCCACGCTCGAGCAGCTGTAGCGACAACATTACGTAAGCAATGCAGGTGTTTTGTAGCTGGGTGTAAAAAAACAGGAGTCTTTTCTCCTGAAATCTGAGCCACAGTTTTTTGAAGGTAATGCGCCACAGAATACATAAAAACAAGAGAGGGACGGGGTGAGCAGTAGCTCATTAGCATTTAAAGAGACATGCACCGAAATGGTTCGCTGTGAACAGAGCTGTTTTTGACACGGTAAAAAGGTTGTTTTACACAACCATTGAAGAATTTTAATCAAAGCATGTTGTGGACATTTCATGAAGACCCTAAAGAATCATATCAACTTGTGGAAAATGGGCATCTGATGTCCCCTTTAACAACTGAACTACAAGAACTCAATAGCAAAATCAACTACACAACAATATATAAAGTATATTATGATTCATACTAACAATTTGTAGTTCATTGCAACCTCCACAAAGTACTTCCTCCTCTCCCGATACACTTTGTCTTTAAAGCCCTGCAACAGAAAAACAAATAATCACTTCATAATAAGGTTTCATTTTTAACTTTAGTTAATGCATTGGGTATCATGAACAATTTAGAAATTGTTTTTTTTTTTTTGGCATTTTTGCCTTTATTATGATAGGACAGATCATAGCTGACAGGAAGCGAAGTGGAAGAGAGAGAAGGATCGGGAAAGGTCCTCGAGCTGGAATTCGAACTCAAGACTATCGGCGTTGACGTCATGAACAATTACTACAGAATTTATGAATCTAGGTTAATGTAAATTATGTTAGAAATATACTATTAATCACTGGTAGCTTACTTTAATCAGCTTTAAATGTTAAAAATGTATTATTACATTTAGAAAGTATCCACCTTTTTTCTTCTCGTAAGAATGGGCGTGGCCATTTGTACATTTACTGGGTGTGGCCTCCAGTCTCATCCGCATCCAGCTATTTTTAGTTGTACAAAACTGTGTTTGCGGCTTATTACTGCAAATTGGTGTCTTACCATATTATTTTAACATATTATCATAATTATGAGCACCATGGTTTTTAGTGCAAACAGTTTTACCATTTACCACACTTTGTTATTGTTCTCGTTATTTCCTTATAGTGGCTAATGAACCAGAAGTCTCACCCATAGGCTTACTTCCGCGTTGAGGAAAAAGGTGGATTAAATTCACAATTGCATTACTGAATGGTAATGTATATTGTATAATGTGTGAATAAACAGAATATATTGCTTGTTGGGACACGGTTTCATTCACTCCACCGTTGAGCTACTAAACAATTGCTAAACAAATTTACTTACTGGATGGTCAGCATCCAGTTCCGAGCCGTACATTAGCACTCGATGAGAGCACTGGTCCAGCTCTGAGATCTTTTGAGGAAACCATGGTA
Organism: Labeo calbasu; assembly: GCA_019740295.1. NCBI lineage: Eukaryota > Metazoa > Chordata > Actinopteri > Cypriniformes > Cyprinidae > Labeo > Labeo calbasu. The sequence continues at coordinate 24,415 of JAHKKF010517317.1, read as the reverse complement.
TTCCTTCCCCATCTGGCAACCCACCCAAAACGCACACACAGTCCAAACAGTCTGGAATAAACAGTCAGATGAATCAGCAACATTGTCACAAAGCCAGAGCACAGTTACAATTGCTATTCTTCTAATCACTGATTTCAGGCTTACCAGTCTCTGCAGACCACACGTGTTGAGGTGTGTTATATGAGACGATGTTGACGTGGTCTTTCAGGTGCTGCACCAACTCGTTGAACTCTTTCTTCGTGCAGTTGCACTCTGCATAAATCTCCACCTCATTGGTGAGTCTCTTGGATCTCCGAGACTCGATGTGGGCCAAATTCACATGCTTTTCCTATAAACATACAACGGCAGGATATCACTTTGGTTATTCGTATGTACTATGCATTACATATACTTGGTGTTCACTAACCTGAAAGAGCCTCAGCGCTTTCACCAGACAGCCAACTTCATTCTTCAGAGAGAAAATCACTGCTAATTTCCCAAGGTCATGAGTGGATTTCGGTTCTTCTTTGTCAGGTCTTTCATCTATCCGATTAAAGGATGTCCTGCGGAGCTGCGTGGAGGTGTTGCTTAGTGAATATAAAACTCTTAAGATGCAGAACTGGGTTAAGAGAAAAGCTTATTTCTTTTAAAAAGTAATTTGTTTACAAGCATTAAGGGTGGTAATTAACCTCAAAAGGACAATTTACACAGAGGCCTGTGGAACAGGAAAGAGGTGGAAGCTGATTTAGTGTGTTTTTGTTGTGACCTTAACTTGACCAACTTCTGTTTTTCTATGTCAAAACATTGTATTACAAACCTTCGCCCAGTTCCAGCTACCCAGGCTTTCAGTTAGTATATTAATTTTGTAGTAAAGCATACTACAGCAACTAATTGCACTTTCCAGTATAAATCAGTGACAATAATTTAATATATTCCACAAATTTAAATAAATATTTTGGCAATTTGACGCCCAAAAGATGGTCCATCAAAACTGTCCAGTACTCACCATGGAGGCTGCAAGGTGTTGCTGGTCATACATTGCTGAATCCAAAGACATACCTCTCCGAGCCCAGTATTTGCTGGAGAACATCATCATAGCGGGTTGCATCTTTGGAATTGCTTCTTGACCCCTTTTCCTAAGAAGCCCAATAGGTGATTTAGGTGCTGTCTGTGGCCCCTTCGGGTTAGTTTGTAGTTCAGAGGACATAGTTGCCGTTTCTTGAGATGCCTTCTTTCCCTGCATCTCATAAGGCGAAGGTGTTATTGTCTCCTTAAGCTGCCCCTTCAGAGATGACTGGGAGCTCTTTGCATGTGCCACAGTACCTGACACTCCTCCCCCGGCGGTATCAGAGCTGGGATTATATACTGTGACGAATGACGTTGAGAAGGGCCACTGTCTCACGGGGTAGGCAATCGCTCATATTAGCTTTTGAGGGGATGGCTGCTCCATTAGGAAATGTCGACACGTCCAAGCCCTGATTGAAGTGGATAAGCTCATCTCACCTTCTAGGAGAAATGAATCTACAGCAAAATAATTCAGATTTCCATAAACGGGGAGGAGAGGGGGAGATAACAACAAACAGGACCCATCATTTTTTTGATATAAAGGCCTTCGTACAGTCCTTCCGAGTCAGGATTTAGAAACACGTTCTATATAGAAAGCAAGACAAATGTAGTGAGATTAGAGCAACTATGAATCTAAATGTCAGCATTATTTATGTAAACATCATTGTAAGCAAAATGCTTTTGACCACAGACGCACATTGTTTATGGGTTTTGGTGAATGAGCGTGTTTGTCAGTGCACAAAATGCTGCCGTTTCTTTAATGAAAGGGAGCTAGAAGAGAGATAACATTACTGCGATGAGCAGTGAGCTATCAGCTTCCTCTGAGGCAATTTCCTGTGGGACAGGAAATGAAAGAGATGGAAGTTGATTCGGTGTGTCTTTGTTGTGGGATGTGGTTACGAGTGGATAAAAGACATTTCATCCTCAATCAGTATTTTCAGCGTCGCTCCATCTCATCTGCAAATGTCATAGCAGGCCGACTGAACGAAGACTGCCAACTTTGAATCTCAAACCACATTTACATGCCAGTTGGAACTAGTGATTTTGGTTTATGGTGTCTATCATGATGGTTAAATTGTTGTGTTTTTGAGGGTCTTTCATCTAAGGTGCCAACTAATTACAAAGTACTCCTACCTAATACAGTTGAAGTCAAAAATATTCATACACCTTGCAGAATCTGCAAAATATTATTTTTCCAAAATAAGGACACAGAATGCATGTTATTTTTTATTTAGTACTGACCTGAATAAGATATTTCACATTAAAGACATTTACATTTAGTTCACAAGAGAAAATAATAGTTAAAAACTATAAAAATGACCCCGTTCAAAGGTTTACATACTTTTGATTCTCAATACTGTTACCTGAGTGATAGTTGTTCATCCTGAACAGTTAAACTGTCCGCTGTTTTTCAGAAAAATCCTTCAAGTCCCACAAATTATTATTATTATTTTTTAGCATTTTTATGTATTTGAACCCTTTTCAAAAATGACTGATGATTTTGAGATCCATCTTTTCACACAGAGGACAACGGAGGGACTCATACACAACTATTTCAGAAGGTTCAAACGCTCACTGATGTGACAGAAGGAAACACGGTGCATTAAGAGCCGGCAGGTGAAAACTTTTTCAATTTAAAGATCAGGGTAAATTTAACTTATTTTGTCTTGTGGGAAACGTGCAAGTATCTTCTGTAGCTTCTAAAGGGAAGTACTAAATGAAAAATACGATATTTTGGCAAAATAAGAAAAATTTACACATCTTCATTCTGTTCAAAAGTTTTCACCCCCTGCGTGAAAAGCATTGTTTTTCCTTCTGGAGCATCAGTGAATGTTTGAACCTTCTGTAATAGTTGCATATGAGTCCCTCAGTTGTCCTCAGTGTGAAAAGATGGTCAACTATCGTTAAACAAAAAACAGCTGTGGATCAAGAATTAAGAATCAAGTGGATGTAAACTTTTGAATGGGGTCAATTTTATAAATTCAACTTATTTTCTCTTGTGGATTATATGTAAACATCTTTTATGTGAAATATCTTATTCAAATTAAAAATAACATGCAATTTATATGATCCCTCTTATTTTGGTAAATTATTTAACATTTTGCAGATTCTGCAAGGTGTATGTAAACTTTTGACTTCAACTGCACATAATACAAAAAGGCTCATTTCACTGAACAAAGAAAATAGAAGGTGTAATATAAATATAACTCACAATCTAATGGAAGGAAGACAGATTTTAATTTGAATCTGAATTATTTAGGAAAAGGGCAAACTGATAAGAACAAAAAATATATAATATTCAACAATGGATACCCCACCCCACATTATGAAAACTCTCTCAATACAATGAGAAGGAATGATTATTTCAATGAAAGACAATATGGTACAAGATATTACAAAAATAATGCTTTGGGGATCCTTTTGGATCCTAGTTTTACATTCATATATTTTCTCTGGGATATTTTACAATGTGGCATTTGGTAGCAAATATCTACATGACACCCAATACTGTTCATCTTGCTGGAATATGGGGGCTATAAAATCTGTAATATACATCACGTAGTGCTGTACACTAGGAAATGAAGGCTACTTTGCAGCCGTTGTGTGTTGTTTCTTTTAAGTGGCTGTGGCCGTTTGAGACGACGTGATCTTGTCTGTGTGTGGATCTCGGTGAGGTCTGAGGTGACTCAAGTATTCCATATTCACTGGTTTCTAATGCTGCTGAGGTTTCAGCGACTGTGTTGAGACCCAGAATCTCACTCACTGAATGGGGCAAGTCCTTAGAGGGAATCAGAAGAGATTCTTGTATTAATAGGATAAAATAATCACATATTACTGAGAAAAAAAAAATGTTATAGATCACATACCCCACTATCTGCAATCATGCTTAGGACTTACCTTACAATTCTTTATCTGCATGCAGATAGCTTCAGATTTTATAAGGATTTCTTCAATGTCTAGTTTCATGGAGAGTTCATTTATATGCTGTAAAGAAAACATAATAGCTGAAGAATTTCTCCACTAATAAAATTTCTAAATTAAACACAGATTTTATACACTACTGTTCATATTTTGGGGTTGGTTTCTTGTTTCTTTTTGTAAGGTTTTTCATAGAAATCTCTAATGCTTACCAAGGTTGCATTTATTTGATACAATACAGTAAAAACTCTAATATTGTGAAATATTATTATTTTTTTTATTTAAAAAGTGTTTTCTATTTAAATATATTTTAAAATGTAGTTTATTCCTGTGATGGCAAAGCTGTATTTTCAGTAGCCATTACTCTTTAGTCTTCATTCTTTCTTTAGTAAAAAAATAATAAATTAAAAATTAAGGTTTGAGGAAAGTTTCAGGATTTTTCTCCATATAGTGGACTTTAATGGGGATCAACGGGTTAAAGGTCCAAATTGCAGTTTCAATGCAGCTTCAAAGGCCTCTACATTGTCCCAGACAAGGAATAAGGGTCTTCTCTAGCAAAACAATAGGTCATTTTCTAAAAAAAAATAGAAATTTATATACTTTTTAATCACAAATGTTCATCATGCACTAGCTGTGCAATGCGCGGTTAAGACTTAACACATTACGTATTCATGTTGGAAAAGTCCTTCATCTGTGTACTCCGGTTCAAAAAGGTAGATTAGGGTGAAAAACCCTATCTCCATCTCATTTTCTCCTCCAACTTTAAAATCATTCAATGTTGTTTTATCTTTTTTTTAAAGGCCATTTGACTTTTTGCATGTTTACTTTGTAAACACTTGGTCGGTACTTCACCTACGTAATGCGTGAAGTTGAGAAAGTATCTGTGGTTAAAAAGCATATACAGTTTTATTTTTTGGACCCTTATTCCTCGGCTGGGATCGTATAGAGGCCTTTGAAGCTTCACTGAAACTGTAATTTGGACTTTCAACCGCTGATCCCCAATGAAGTCCACTATATGGAGAAAAATCCTGGAATGTTTTCCTCAAAAATCATAATTTCTTTTCAACTGAAGAAAGAAAGACATGAACATCTTCAATGACATAGGGGTGACTAAATTATCAGGGAATTTTAATTCTGGAGTGAACTAATCCTTAAAAAACGCTYGTGCTATATATTCTTTGACACACAGAAAGTTTAAAAGAACAACATTTTTTTTTTTTTTTAAAGTAAAACACTTTTGTAACATAACACAGAATAGTTCTTTACTGTCAATGCATCTTTGCTAAATAAAAGTATTAATTCAAAATTTCACATTTCTAAATTTGAATTTAACTTTGAATGGTAGTGTATAAGATACAGTTAACACTAACCTTCAGGATTTCATTGAATCCATATTTTCTGTCCATAATTTTTTGTTTCTCTGAGTCTAAAATGGCACAGCACACCAGAAGGTGAAAGTTTTGGCAAGGCAGTCTGGTCCACATGACCTGAACGAGAAAATATATAAATTGAATAAAACCTTAAATCAAATGCCAATAAAACAGTTAATCAACATGACCACAGCCAGTGGCTGCTGTGCACTGAGAAACAGTACAGATGGGCAAAAAAACCAAGGGATAGTTATTACACACCTCCCAAAGGCGTAGGACGTCCTGAAAATGTAGCTCTCTCTTAAATCGGATCAATAACCAGCGAAAACAGAAATATAAGTACCCAGAATCCTGTGCCTCTGCAAAACCGCATAAACACAGAAATGAACACATTGGCTAATAATGGTAACAGAATCCTGTAAAGTCATTTCTAAGTAGTCTTCCTCTTATATCTTACCTAGATAGTTCCAGAAGGCAAGATCTAGCAGCCGAAGCAAAGTGCTGAGTTGGATTAGTTGAGTCTTCATCCCCTGCATCTGCTCTTCAAAGTTTTCATGCTGTAACAAACACGGACAGTTTTAAAAAACAAAAACTTTCTCCTGGACAACTACAAGTAAGCCTTTTGTAAGACAACCAAGTCCATTTAAATGTGCTTGCGCACAACAACGCAACACAATAGCGCGAAGACAGAAACATTCTTTATTGATGCGGTCAAATCTTCTCATACCCAGCAAAGCCGAGTGCTAAAGAGAGATGTGCTGTAACAAACACATTGCATTACCATTTCATCCATGAAGGAAACAAAGCACCAGAAGGCATCCACTTCATTCTCCATCACAAAGAGGATGGGAGACAGCAGATCACTCATGCCCTGCACATACCCTGCACAGGAACAAGGAACTGGGTAAATACAAGCAACACTACACTGAAAAGCACTTAACATTATCCATAATCTAAATAACTGGATGTGCAATTAAATTCACATTGACATAAACAGAAGGGTTGTTTTTAAATGATTGGTAAAAACAATGTATCAGCATGGGAGTATACATAACAGATCTTTTTTATTAAGAAAAGCTGCACTGGACGATGTTTCAAACACATGTAGTCACTTGCCTAGATCAAAGTCGTACATGCAGTACGTCATCAGGATGTCATGTAGTAATATCAAGCCAGGGTTGTCCAGGCCTTCATAAAACTTGTTATTTCGGTCAGTTCGGTTAACATCTTTTTCTAAAAAAATTCAACAACTCAAATTGAGCTTCATTCAGGTAATGAAAAGCACGAAGAGCATTTTTAAAACAACTAAAGGATAAAACTTGCAATGTAATGAAATACACACCAATAAGGCTTCTGTAATCTCGTAACCTTGAGTTTCTCCTTTCCTGCTCCTCGCTTACTGATTTCCACTGGAGCTTCATTCTGAAGTATTCATCACTGTTAAAAGGAGAACACATGATGTTATGTATGTCTAGTCTGATAAGAATGGAGCTTTAAATCAAACGCTGTAGATACTCTGAGGAAAACATGCATACGTTTTTCTCTTTTGCAGGAGCTTCCTTTCTTCATGAGTGCTGTTCCATGGAAAATAGCCACGCAAAAACTTCCAAGCCTCTTTTCTCACAGCATGGCAAAGGCCCTGTTGAGATCAAATCAGCAGCGTTGATAAAATACAGTGTCTGAAATATTTTTAAACAGGTCCACTAGACAAGTCTAAACAGGTCTGGTGTTAAGTGAAAGACAGAAACATCGGACACTACAACAGCTTGTCCAAATCAAGTTTTAGAGTTTGAACATGTAAAATGTGGTGTTCTACACTGCATTTAGCTTTTCTGGAAGGAAATCCATGCAAATGTACCAGACTGGGATGCTGAAATGCTGTACCATTAATGTATGACCTTATAATTTCCACAATGCGGAAAAATTGCGGAATCCAGTCATTAAAACAGAATTTACTGTACAACGTGAAACGTTATGGAATTTGCTAAATTTTGGATGGATCAATCAAAAGTAGACTTAAATCAAAACGTGTTATGGACTACTGTCTGTGTATATCAAACCGCAAAAATACTATTTAAACATGAATCCTGCATGTTCTGCATCACTCGCTGTGTTTTCAGCCTCTGCCTCCTTAATATAAGAGGATATAAACACAAACATACTTCACTTCTTAAGCATTTTACAGTTTCTTTTGAGAAAAACTATTGTCATATCACATACAAACAGAAATTTCAGGTCTTCACAGCAACCCGTCAAAATAAAACATAATTAAATATTTTATATAAATAAAATATAATTGGGTTGAACTTGAACAAACTGTGACTGAAATAAATTACTTAATGTAATAATAGTACTGCTACTACTAATAAAATTATTATTAAATTAAATAAAAATATATTTTTTAGGAAAATTAATAAATATTACTAAAAAAATTACCGGAATTTATTTAGAGGAAAAATACACAACACTGTATTTTGAAAAAAAAAAAAAATAAATAAATAATAATAAATTTAAGTTTTATTAAATACATTAATTAGAGATTCAATTACAGATTACTAAAACTGAATGAAATCAGACATCCATAAAATTTATGTGAATCACAGAATTTTATAGGGCCTCAGAAATGTTTTTTTGCTAAACCGTTAATAAAATGTTGTTTTTGATGTAGAATGAGTCAAACATTTTTTAAAAAGAAATTAGTACTTTCGTTCATCAAAGAATCTAGAAACAAATCCAGGGAATCCAAAGAATTCAGAATGAATGAAAAAAATCCAGAAAAAATGTGCTGCTTAATATTGTTCGAAATCAGGTTTCAGCCTTGATACAGCTGTTTTTAACTAAAACTGAGCACTAAATCAGCATATTAAAATGATTATGACACTGAGGACTGAAGTAATGGCTGCTGGAAATTCATCCGTCATCACAATAATAATGTGTTCCAATATTAAAACCTTTTTACTAATCAAATAAATGGTACGTGAGGTACGTGACTTCCTTTACGATGCAGAACAAAGGCACAAATCTACCACAAAGGTTAACAAGAGGTGGTTAACAAGGATAAAGCTGAGGTAATAAAACCACAAGCAAAAAAAGTGACAGCTAAAGACTACAGTGAAAAAGGGGAAGAATGTTAAAAGACCACAAACAGCATAGGCAACAGGCAAAGGATGTCCTGTGGACCAGATATTACGTACATTAATGGGCTACAGGAAGATATTCAAGGTAACTTCTTACCCCTTTAAATATAACATCTTTTAAGTGAGGTACGTTGGTTATTCTTCCCTCTAAGTCCTGGTACTTTGCCCATTCCTCCATTGTTACTGGCCCCCTTCTTTGCACCTCTGGCCTCGGTCCCAGATCAAGCTGGAACAAAAACAGTCAAATCAGTTTACTATAAGAGTATTTTTTGTACAGGATTCCTCATGTCTGGACTCAACCGAGTCAAAGTTTAGGCTGCACTCACTCTGGTGATGACTTCAAATCCAGGCTCTTCCTGCTGGTTAATCTCTAGTCCAGGAATGAGCTCACCCAACAAATCTGCCACCTCCTCAGCAGGCCTCTGCTGACACTCCAATTCAGGTGCCCGAAATGCGTCAAAGAGGTAGTTTGTGACTTTGGAGAAGCCACCGAGCGTTGTTGTGTAAGGATCTTTCTTGAATTTCTGGTTGAAGAGTGAATAATACTGTGAATCTAATACTGCATTCAATCACATAAATAAGTATTTTTACATGATACATTTTGATTTTACATTATGATTTCCAGTGCAAATCACAAACCTGTACAAAGCCATAGTTTGCATCATCCAAAAGATTCTCGAAGGACTGTGAGAAGGCTTTGCTGTAGGTGCTGACAATCAAAACACTTTCATCATTGGGACTCCTTTGAAAGACAAAAACAACGGTATTAAGATTAATTGCATAATCTTAAAGTAATACCATCATAAGAGTTGTAAGAGTACACATAAAAACAAGCACTCGAATTGTAAACACATGACATCACTGGTCATATCGCTCTGGGGTTTGAATGACGGGAGAAGCCAAGCAAACAAAGCCAAGCCTATGTTTCATTATGGAGACTCAGATAAGAACTTTAATAACAGCTATCTTTTCCTCGCCAGCGCTGAATTCAGCATGCTTACTGGCGGATTTAATCTGGTGTGATATTTAACGCAGAGGAGAGGAGTGTCTTCCTGTCCCTTTTATAAAGCCTTAACTCTAAACGAACAGCTGCTGTTCGACCTTACATGAATCACGCTCACGGCCTCTCGCCACAGAACACATGCTGGACTTCCTCAAAGGTGGCGAGATACTAGGTCTCGTTTGCATGCAGATTGGGTTGCAGTTTGATGTGTTCAGTTTTAAAAGAGGAAATCTTTGGATGAAAAAATCCGTCAATTTTAGTGGCTCTGGTATTTAGTGAATTTAAAGGTCAAGGGTCACTTTTAAACTGAAAACTGGAAAAAATGAAGCCATATTCATTCAGAGTAGGATGTATGACAGTACAAATGATTTTGTAAAAGCCAATATGCTTATTAAGGCTTATTATGCACTTTCCTATGCCTTTTGTTAGTATTCACAGTGCGTACAATGCGTACACACTGAAAAATCCAAAAAGGAAAAATGCAAAAACACTCAGGTGAACCAGGAAGTGTGAAATGTGGCCACTTCATGCATACAACTGTTGTAGCTTTCCTTATGTAGTGGAGGGGGAGAGGCTATCAGACTTTGTTGTATGACAAAATAACCACAACAAGAATACATTAGATGGTAGAATAAACAGTGCACAGTATAAGTACACAATGTATAGTTTTGGACACAATATTTAGCTTCACCAGAGTAAGGCATTTACCATTAAAGGCGTACTTAGCAATTTTTGAAAAACGCTTTTGAGCACAGTGTCGAACCGAGTCCCAAAACACACTTGTAGCCAATCAGCAGTAAGGGGCATGTCTTATAATGATACAGAGCAGAAAGCATTCAATTTGAGTGCACAGGACGGATATTAGCAGATCGACTACAGATAGAGAGAAATGGAAGATAAAAAATGAGGAAAATATCGGAGAAACAAAACATTAAGAAGAAGGGTTACAATCAGACAAGAGGTAGGACCTGCGTAAATATTGGAACAGCTTTCCACCGGAGAGAACTCAAGGAGCAGGAAGAGCTCGAATCGGACGCCGAGGTTGCGTTTCCTTTTTGATAGGTGAGTAACGTTGATTTTGCATTGTTTCACACTACTTATCTGTGTTGGCTTCTGTTTAAATATGCTTGTTTGTCATCTTCGCTTGTTTCCGCAAATTGTCGTTACGCCAGGGTTGTGTACGTACGTGTGGAGCGGAGATATTAAAATAGGGGCGAATTCTTGTTGGTGTGTGGGTGTGTTTATTTTGGTGCTTTTAAATGTCAACATCGTTTGCCAAAAATCGTTTTTAATTTTAAAAAACAGCTCTGTTAATTAATTAAAAATAATAGATAAAAATGTACATTTAATTGATTTCAATAATCAAAAATTAAAAAAATTATATTTATTTTTTACCATTAACGTTTTTAACAATTTTCAAAAATCATGTTTGTGCATTTCAATTAATCTCAATCAAACTCCAGATGGGTTATTTTGATTAAATAAAAATAACAAAAAAAATACAGCTAACTAACACAATAAAACACAATAAAAACATGATAACATAAAAAACTTAATTTTAAATTTTAATATATTTAGATGTATTAAATCTTTTACGGATTTTACGTTAAAGGATAAAAAATATTAAATTATTATACAGCACAAAGTGACCAGTCAGGTTTTCATCAGGCAATGATTAAAGACCTGACTGGTCAAAACTTCTTAAGTCGAGTTGGCACAAGCGATTAGTAAATCCGGCCACAAATCTGGGTATAGACCAATTTCTGTGTTTGTAAACAGCGATGACGTTTTTTTTGTGGGAGGAGCCGATCTGACGGCAGAAAATGACAGTTAAACAGTTAAATGACAGTTAAAGTAGCAGTCTATGGAAGCCATGGAATAAAAGAATTAAAAAGTTAATTTTGAGTTAATATTTCAAAATTCAGAATTTACTCTCGCAATTTTGAGATTATATCTTGCGATTCTGATTTTTAAAAATCGACTCATCATACTCTCTTTTCCCCTCAGTTCAGAATCATAAATTTATATCCCACACTTCAGTCTTTTTTTCCCCTCAGAATTGACAAACTCGCAACTGCTGAGTTAAATCGAGTTATAAAATCTGAACTAGGAGATACAAACTTGCATTTTTGAGGGAATAAAAAAACAGAACTGTAAAATGATAATGTAAAAATGATAAAATAGGTAAATGTGAAGTAAAATGTTAGTTTAATAAATATATGCTTTAAAAGTAGAGCAATCATAGCAGGTTTCATCCATAGTATGTTGAAACGCTTGCGTTTCAAACTGCGTTTTTGATGACAGTATTTTATAAAAATGATTTGCATTCCAATTCTGACATCCAAAGGCACAACAATACATTTTTTTCTCTTATTCGATGGAATTTAACCATTTCCCTGTTGTTACCAGTGTTTTTCTGCCACCACAATGTGTGTGCAACCGCAAGTGACATAACTGTGACGTCTACTCCAAATTGGATGTGCATACCTATTTTGTATTCTTCTACAATAATTTAACTATAATGAAAGTCATTCCAGCATCCCAAGAGTGCTGGTTCTGTGCAGAACTGCTTATAAAGTATTCAAAGTCTATAACTCATGACTACACTCTACTGGGCTACTGCTGCAATAAAAAACAGCATTGGCAAACCATTCAGATCTCTCATAAATAGAGTGATATTGAAATAGATATTGAACAATATTTGAGCCACAGATTAGGCCTGACCTATTTAGACTAAATCTACCCCTGACACTTCACTTACTCGTTGATCTGAACTGATTTCCTCAGGCTATCCAGGAATGCTGTGCTCCCGCCCTGGTGGAAATGAACAGCTGGCAGTGCTGTGCCATCCTTCAAGCGGAAAATGATGTATGACCAGCCCTCACATTTGACTGTGATAGACCTGAGGTCACACACATTAAAAGAAAAGGCCCACTTGTTCCGGTCATTTGCGTGGTTTGATCCACCTGTGACAATATGACAATAAATAATAAGCTTGGTCACGTTACAGATTTCCATCTTCAAAACAAGGTATTTTTAAAGCAATTCAACCACATTTGACTCATGTAAGTGAAACTGTTTACCATCTCCATGTGAGTGCACTTTTCTCCGGAACGAGACAGCGTTGATCATGTCCCACTCTGTTTCATAGCTCAGCTGATGGTCAAGAGGACGGTGAGGGTTGTCTTCTGAACTCTGCGTCCACTCCACCACTGAGCTGGAGTCCTTCCCATAATTAAATGAAACCAAATCAGGTTATCCTAATCCAGAACTAATCAGAATGCAAGTAGAGAGCACAGATGAACTGCAGGAGTGATTTAAACTCCCAGTCAACATGCAAAATATGCAAAATCTCACAGATGAAACAGGAAATGCATAATTTATGAGTGGAATAACAAACCTTGCAGGCACACAGCATGTTTGAGGGATCGGCATCCTCCAGTGGTTTGTATTCCACAAGGGTTTCACCATCCTACAGGTAAAGAAGAAACAAATAAGATATTGAAAGATACTGATAGATGGCTGTGAAATTAATTGTTTTTTTCAGCAAATGAACTATGATAATAAGAATGATAATAATGTTTCTTGAGCATCAACATCTTAGAATGATTTCTGAAAAATTGTTGTGTATTAACACGTGTTTGAATGGTAGTGTATTAGCTGTCCTAACAATGACACAAGAATGTGGAATAACATCTTAAGTACGTCACATTGACGCAATTTTGGAAATCATCATAATCCCATAACACGACACTCATTAAATCTAAATATTATTTCTAGCAGCAAAAAGCAACTGACAAAGCCATACCTTTTCAACAATCCTGAGGAACCCCGATATTAAATCCTGATCCTCAGATTCATCTGCAGATGAGTGAATGAAGACTCCCTCATGTTCAAAAACCACCTGCAAAACAAAGAAAGTATAGAAGTAAACTAAGTATATGTTAAGAGAACATTACACAGTTTGATTAACAATGAACAGACATGTTATTCTTTCCAAATAGGTCACTAAAAACAAACATTTCAGGATCCTGTTACAGTACTCCGCTCCCTGTGCCTTAAAAGGCAAGTTAGTCTGCAGCCTGAGGCTTGAACTTCAGGAACTGACAGCTCCTGTCATACCGACACAAACAGAATGTTCTTGCAGGCTCACTTACAATAAAAAAACATGAAACTGATCACTGCAAAACTAAAAATAACCTTTGGAAAATAACTTGCACCACATGAGCATTGTACATAGTTCCATGTTATGATTTCCGTATTAACTCTGTGTGGTAATGGTAGCTGTGACTGCTAAGTCACTCAACCATCAAAACCTAATGGTGGTAAAGGTATTTGCTCATGCATGAGTAAGAGTCACGAGAAAATGATACATAAAATGAAAATGAGGTTCTGTAGTGCTAAGAAATAGAATCTCATTGTGACATACTGAAAGCTAGCTTTCTTATGGATTAAATTCAACTGTCAGTCATCTAGCTCAAAACATTTTTATGATCTAGATGATGATCTTCATATAAACCTGCCAAGCAGCTCATAAGGCAACACTGGTTAAGCACAAACACAATTGTAATTTTTTAGTTTTTACTGTCCGAATGCCTCAAATACGTTAGATATTGCAGTTGTAATGTAACTGTTAGCGTAAACGCTGCTTCTGACGTCCGTGTTTTTCGCAGTTTTATCAGCTGTATGTCAGAGTGTTTGGGTGTTAGCAGCCAGGCTAACTGTTGCTAACACACAGCAGTTTATCAGACCAGTCTACCATCTATTTCCCAGCACCGACAGCTCATAAAGCTAATCAAACAGAGTACCTACACCACAACCCACTTAAAAACACCGATAAAATTGAGCTATTTGCCGTTTTGACCGTGTATTGACTTATAAAACTGCATGCTCAGTACCTTGGGAGGAGTTGTGGCCGCCATGTCGACTGCTAAATAGACTACGTAGCACCGCTCACGTGCCTGTCAGCGATCCACAACAACACTGACGAGTCATTTTCCGCATGGCCAACGCCACGCATGCGCACTGACGTATTTGAAATTTAAATTTAATAATAATTAATAATAATAATAATAATAATAATTAGAAGTTTGTCGTGGTTGCCCTAAAACTGCTTTACATTTATTTTCGCCACTATGTTATTATATTTGCTTATACACTAACGTTACCAGAAGTAATATTGTGAAATATTTTTGCTATTTAAAATAACTGCTTTCTATTTTAATATAGTTTAAAATGTAATGTATTCCTGTGATCAAAGTTAAATTTTCAGCATCATAACTCCAGACTTCAGTGTCACATGATCAAGAAACATTTAATTAAACATTTAGCTTTACTGTTGTTCTTTATATAAAAAAAAAGAATCATAAAAAAATCGCAGTTACCTAATATTGGGTACAACTGACATACATTTTACTTTATGTATGTTATATTTTACGTTTCTAATCACTTGTTACGATTCTAATCATTTGTTATTTGTCTATTGTTTGTGTCTTTTCATATATTTATTCTAATCACTTGTTTTTCATGTGACTGGAGTAATGTTGCTAACAATTCAGCTTTGAATTCGCAGAAATAAATCACATTTTAAAATATATTCAAATATAAAGCAGTCATTTTAAATATATTTTTTAACAATATTACATTAAAAATCTTTATTTAACAATATTAATTAAAAATACTTGTATTTACTTGTTAATTTACAATATTTAACACTTATTTAATCTAATATTTAACTATTTAAATATTGAATTTTTATGTATTTGTAAGTTGAGAATTACTAATTGTTCATTTTTTGTCTCGTTTTTGTTTTCTCAAGTATCCTCAATTCCCTGTAATTTTCTAATGTTCCCTGCTTTTTTCTTGAAAGTCAGATTTTTTACTACAAATATATACATCCATATATGCATATTAATCGACTAGAAATACCTTTTGCAATACAAATCAGTCATAGAACTATTATATCTATTTCAATAACAGAATGTTGTTGTTCTTTATGTATGTTATATTTTACTTTAAGACGTTTAAGAATTTTAATTGTACTGTCAATCTCCGAACTTTAATTATATCACAATTCATAAACAAGACTATTGTAGTAGTCACCTGAATTATTCTCTCAGAAACGTAAAAAACAATTAGCGAAATTTGAGAACAAAAAAGATTTTAGTATAGGCCTAACTTTAACTACAACTGAAGAAAGTCAGGCACAGACGAACCTCCATTGCCCTCTAGTGGTTCCCACTACAACGGGACTTCTATTTTGAAATGTAACTCACACTGGCGGGAAACTTGTGTGTCAGCAGAAGACCATGCACAATTACGGATTTGATAAGTGAGTGTGTTTACGAATATCTACGAGTAGAATAATTCTGTCAATTCATGTACACAGTCAGCTGTGGAGTGAAGGTAATATCTGACTTGTTTCGTCTTGTCAACGAGAAGGGCAACAGAGCAGGACGAATTGTGATTTGTGTATCTTGAAAGAAGAAACAGATAAAGGAATGGTTCAAATAGTCATCTCGAGGTTGGTACAAGGACTTAAGCTGTTTTTACAGGTCATGATCTAAAATTTCTTATTGAAAATGTTTTTCGGTGTGTCCTGCAGTAAAGCTGGTGAAGGTCCAGCTGAATGGCTGCTGGTGGAGCTGCAGGGAGAAATGGTGTCCAGACAGAACACTGGACTTGCTGGAAATCTAATGGGAGACCTGCACTACACTAAAGAGGTTTGTCTTTCTCTAATAATTGTGACCCTGGACCACAAAACCAGTCATAAGGGTCAATTTTTTTAAAATGAAATTTATACAATTACATATCAAACTTCCCATTGAGGTATGGTTTGTTAGGATAGGACAATATTTGGCAGAGAAACAACTATCTGAAAAATATCTAAATCTAAACATTGAAAATATTGAAAAAGTTGTCGAAATGAGTGAGAAATAAGTTCTTAGCAATGCATAAATAAGTAATAAAAAATTAAGTTTTGATATATTTACAGTAAGAAATTTACAAAGTGTCTTAATGGAACATATCTTGGTGATTTTTGGCGTAAAAGAAAAATCAATAACTTTAACCCATACAATGTATTCTTGGCAGTTGCTACAAATATACCTGTGCTACTTAAGACTGGTTTTGTGGTCCAGAGTCACAACTGGTCACATCTCAGCCTAAAATCATAAGAAATTGTATTTTTGAAGTACATTGTAAATGCTTTTTATTGTGAAAGACAGTTTGGACTAAATATGTAAAAAGATAAAATGATAAAAACACTTTTATATCTATTTACCTATGGTAAATTCTTGATTTGTCCTCTCTCCAAGGGTGTACCGATCCTTATAGTCGGACATCACATCCTCTATGGCAAACAGGTCAAACTGGAGAAGCCCTTTGCTGTTCTGATGAAGCACTCCGGACTCCCTCAGAATGAAGACGAAACAATGGAAACAAACCAAGAGAACCCAACATCTTACACCGTTTCTGCCCTCATCAAAAAGAAGCTAATTTTTAAAACCCGACCCAAACCCATCATCACTAATGTGCCAAAGAAGGTATAACTTATGTTCGGATATCAGAGACTGACTGATCAGCACAGAATTCTAGATTTGTAACATTTATATTCACATACGGTTGTTTTAAATGGAGGATTAGTGTCTTTGTACATTGTCACGAATGTGAACTAATATAAATATTCCAAATAAGGTAAGTAACAGGCCCAAAAAATGTTTTTTAAATTGAAGTTTATTGTATCAAAACATCAGTTACAAGTGTTTGCAAAAATAATTACATGGGAAATGTCCAAATGTGAGGAATCCAGCTTCTTTTGCATACACCAGAATGTACATAAATACATAAAACATAATATGTAAAGTTCATGTGAGATTAAAAAGACCACGATGGCCATTTCTAGGGTTTGTACAGGTTAGCTGTGACACACAGACTGGACGAAACGTCACCGTTTACACTTGAATATTTAATTTTGTGAGTAGACGTAAGCTGCCGATGGCGGTCTGTAAAACAACTGTGCATTTTGGTTAAAAACACTTAACCTCTTCTGTTATGGAAAATGAATAATTTATTATTCCCTAATCTGTACAGTGTTATGAAAATAACTTAACATGTTTTTCATAAAATAAAGTTTCCTAGGAAAATGCGTCAGGATACTCGCATGTTTAAAATATCTTTGAATTTTACATTACAAAAATATATATTACTTTACAATACAATTGAAAGAACGTATGACCTAGTTTTCACTGATAAAATAAAATGAACCATCTACATATTAGTTGGTTGTGTTTGGCAGACAGCAGAGCAAAACTGTTTTTTTGTCTCACACTGTAAATGTGGCTCTGTTTCTACCTTTTCTATATTGCTTAAACCCAATTTGTTCATGTCTCATTTTTAAAAAATAATTTTTAAGCCCCGCACTCTGTTCCTGAGGAGCGTATCAGTCTTGGCACTCAGTCTAGAACTGAATTGCATAAAATCCAAAAACACACAAATGCGAATAATGCGATTCCAAGTTTGATTGTAAACATGATGTAGATCTGGTTTCATAATTGCATTGTGTCATCAAAGTCATCTTATTTTTGCAGCTTTATAGGAAGCTGCAGTCCACAGCAGTTGACTGTTATCACATGTAATGCACAAGCAAAAGTCAAGCAGCCAAATGTTTCATAAAATCAAAGCTTCTCTCTAAACTTGCACACATATGCACACTAGCCTCAGTGTTTAGATCTCCGCCAGAGTTTAATGTGTGTTTTGGGGGGAAGGGAGCAGAAAATGCTAGCGTTAGCATTCATACCAAAGTAAATCTACAAATTATTGCATGGGTGGGCTGACGGTGGAAAAACAGCCCACTGTACACCTTTGATCTATATGTGGTAATCTTGAAAACCACCTAACTTCGCATACCATAAATAAGTTACTTCAGTTCGCCTTTTTTGTATTTATCTCTCTAGCCGAACATTGTAATTAAATTAATGGGAATAATATAGTAAGTTTATGTTACAGGAAAAAGTTAGAATTTGCGAAGATGGTCAGATTCTATAACATGCAGAATTAGCTAACATACATTATATAAATAATCAGTTTGGGGGGTGGGAAATGCAGTAAATATCACAACGTAAGTCCACATGCCTTTAAGTTAAAAATAATCTCACCTGGTAGTGAAGCATGATTTAATGTTATTAAATTATAAACCTCTATAGAAAATGACTATTAGAAATGCTATTCAAAGTCTGTAAACAAAAATGTAACGTCTAAAGTTTCAGGCAGTATAACTGGATACTTTTACATATAACACTGTTTATGCTTTTAAGGGAATATTGTAATAGTATAAGCATCACTGTCTACGTTAGTTACAGCTCTGGTTCCACCACCTATAATGAAAATAAAAAAGACATGTTTTTATTATATACTTCCTCCAAGTTTGTCTTTTTGGTAAAAAGGGAGAATGGGAATAAAAATAGGAGAACAATCTTTCCTCCATTGTTTTTTTTTAACAAACACACTAGAGACAATCCTCTTTGGTTGCCTGACACTATGCATTCACTAAAACTGGATGTTACTTGATACATCTTCAATTGTAAACATGTACAGTGTAGTATATATTTATAGAGAACCAAGAAATTCTCATTTACACTTGAAGTCAAAAGTAAAACGTTAATTACCAAAATAAGAGGGATCATACAATAAGAGGGGTGAAAACTTTTGGAATTTGAAGATCAGGGTAAATTTAACTTTTGTCTTCTGGGGAATTTTGTTCAAAAGTTTACACCTCTGGCTCTTAATGCATCATGTTTCCTTCTGAAGCATCAGTGAGCATTTGAACCTTCTGTAACAGTTGCATATGAGTCTCTCAGTTGTCCTCAATGTAAAAAGATTGATCTCAAAATCATACCGTCATTGTTCAAATACACAAAATTGCTGAAAACCCAAAGAACTTGTGGAACCTGAAGGACTTTTCTGAAGAACAGCGGGCAGTTTAACTGTTCAGGACAAACAAGGGACTCATGAACAACTATAATTAAACAAACAAAACAAAAAAATCACAGCTGTGGATCATTCAGGTAACAGCACAGTAAGAATCAAGTATATGTAAACTTGTGGACTATTTGTAAGCATCTTATGTGAAATATCTTTTTCAGGTCAGTACTAAAAAAAAACATGCATTTTGTACGATCCCTCTTATTTTGGTAAAATAATGAACATTTTGCAGATTCTATAAACTTCAACTGTGAATGCTGTTGGTTCTTTCTTGAATGTTCTATCATGTTACCCCACAAAAGTATGAGCAGCACCACAATTTCTATCGATGAAATATAGAATTATGCTGGATTGTCAGATAAAGAACATTAAAATACTGACTGGGTTTGGCGAGCTTAGTGTCTTATGCAGGTTTCTCAAGTGTTGGCATACACCTCTCTATCCTCGACAGTTGACACTCTACATAACTATACATCCGAGCACCAACGTAACCCCTTAACTTAATATGAGTGTGTCAGCTTACCTACATCAGCTTAACCTTTGGCTCAACTTTTTTGTTCCCACCTTGGCTGGCCGCTTTCTTATTGTGTGCTTTATAATCATGAGAAGTACCATTCCTGATGTCAGCTTGTGTAAATTATGGCTCTCTCAAAAACTCCACTCAAGCAGCCATAGCTAACAACTTAGCTAACGTAGCTTAAAAATAACCACCTAACATCTGACAGTCTTGGACTTGATCCATGATTATAACCAGGATTGCAGCACCAGGTAAAGACGGGGCCATTTCTAATGAGCCCTGACAGCATGTAGAGATCTTTTAGAGAGATCATGCTAGGCTTCGGCATAGGATAGGTGATACTGTTCCTCTCTTTTGTTACAGCGCTTGGCCACTATGGCCAGGTAGAGCACCAGGAGTATGAGCCAGTAACAGGCATAGAGGATGGTGCCTGCGATAAGAAGAGCCTTTTCTGTCTCACTAAAGGGCTCTTGCACCTCACAGTAAATGGTGTAAACCACGCCACCGAGCAGTATGGCTGCCCACACGGTCACAGGCACGGCCCCAATAAGGTTTACCACTATCTTCTTCCTGCCTGATGTTCCCCAACCTGCTTTGTTAATAGTCAACAAGGCAAAGATCTTAGCAGGAAGTAGGCTTGACATGTAGAGTAGTGAATACAGTGACATGAAGATCATGACAAGCCTGCCCCGCAGGAAGCAGGCATAGGTGGCTTTCACCATGCCCACCAGCTGAACTGTTAGCAAGAAGAGCAAGATGTTCCACAACCGGCCTCGGTAGAACAGATGGATGACTGTAGCCACCAGGAAGAAGGGGAAGAACCCGGTGACCACAGATTCATAGGTCATCCAGAGGCTGTGCTTGTGGAACCAAAGGGCGTTGTAGAGCCACTCTCGAAAGTAAGACTTGCTCCAGCGGGTCTGCTGGTTGAGCCAGCGCAGGTATTGCGTGGGGGTCTCGGTTTGGCATTGCGAGCGAGCCGTGAACTTGGTTTTGTAGCCGAAGCTGAGGACGCGGTTGGTGAGGTGCCGATCGTCCCCGAAGCTGCACTTGCTTCCTAGGAAGGTCTGGTGGTACCAGGGCTCCAGGAACTGCTGGAGAAGGGAGTTGCGATACATTCCCAGAGGTCCACTGATGCACTGCACACATCCGAAGTAGGACTGGCATGCCCGCTCCACGTTGAAGGCCATCCAGTAACGGACACTGCTCAGGAAGGAGATCCAGGAGTCGTACTTGTTGAGAATCTGAAAGAACTCTCAGTGAGTACTCTATGAAGAGAAAACTTCCTGGGAAAACTTCTCAAACAAGTTTCTCACCTGAACATCTCCTCCAACCCCACCCACTTCCGGATCCTCTTCTAGAACCTTCAGCATCTCAATGGTGCATGCTGGATCAAGCACAGTGTCTGAATCGCATACCTGCAAAACACCAAGAGAGATACACAATGATTTAGAAGACTTCTCAGCAACTTTATCTTAGATACAACTGTTTTTCTTGTTTCATGTGAGGCTGATTCTCTGAACAATACAAGGACTGTTGCAGGGAACTAGTGGCACCACAAACACTGGCTTGCAGATGTTTCAAGGTCATCTTTGTTCCTGAAGATATCAGTCATATGTTCAACAATGAAAGGCTGATGACAGCACAGGTGTGTTCAGGACTACAGGTGAAGGTAAGTAATAAGACTCACCTTTGACCTCAGTGCTGCAAGGTTTTGGATTACAGCACGTCCTAACTCGGTCCTGGAGGGCCACTGTCCTACAGAGTTTAGCTCCAACCTCAATTAAGCACACCTGAACCAGCTAATCAATGTCTAGGCCAGTGGTTCCCAACCACGTTCCTGGAGGCCCCCGAACACTGCATGTTTTCCATGTCTCCTTAATCAAAAACACCTGATTCAGAAAATCAGCTCATTAGTAGAAACTCCAAAACCTGAAATGAGTGTCAGACGAAGAAGAGATTCAAAATGTGCAGTCCTGGGGGGGCCTCCAAGAATGTGGTTGGGAACCACTGGTCTAGGCATACTAGAAATGTCCAGGCAGGTGTGTCAGGGCAAGTTGGAGCTAACCTCTGCAGGACACCGGACCTCCAGAACCGAGTTTGGACACCCCTGGATTACAGTGACATTGAGGAAACTATGTGGTGATGTGTATCCTCAGCCTAACTCAGGGGCCTCCAGACTTGGTCCTGCAGAGTTTAGATCCAACTTGCCTCAACACCTGCCTGGAAGTTTCTAGCATGCCTAGTAAGACCTTGATTAGCTGCTTTAGGTGTGTTTAATAAGAGTTGGAGCTAAACTCTGCAGGACACTAGCCTTCCAGGATAAAGTTTGGAGACCCCTGGATTACAGTGGCATTGAGAAAACTATGAGGTGATGGCAGACTATGAAGTGTGACAGTAAATCATTGGCTCACCAATATTAAAATCCAATGTTTTTCATAGTCTAAAGGCTGATGATACACGGGGCAGCTTTTTGAGCAATGTTGCCGTCAATGGGAAACCAGGTGAGACACAGGATCCACGATTGATCTAAAACATCCAGATACAAATTTGTCACCCATTCTCTATGAGAAAGTGCTCAAGCAACATCACTCAAAAAGTTGCCCCGTGTACCATCAGCCTAACTCAGGGGTCTCCAAAATCAGTCCTGCAGAGTTTAGATCCAACTTTCCTAAACACACCTGCCTGAAAGTTTCTAGCATGCCCAGTAAGACCTTGAGTAGCTGCTTCAGGTGTGTTTAATTAGGGTTGGAGCTTAACTCTGCGGGACACTGGCCCTCCAGGACCAAGTTTGATGATCCTTGGCCAAAACCATTTGGCCTTCTGAGAGCAACAATTAAGCATGTCTGAAATGGATGCTCTTCATTCCTATTATTTTAGGGGTACTTGTCCTATTATTCTGTGAACATTTAGTCAGGCGGGTTTCCATTTTATTAATTTCAGGTTGTTAGTGGGGTCTAGACTTACCTGTATGTAATCCACAGTATCTCCCAGTGCTTTGAAGGCTGTATACATGACCTCCCTCTTGCCACCCCACTCTTGCATGATGCAGGAGTAACGGCAGCTCCGCACCACCCTGGCCACCCGTGCAGCTTCCTCGGCATGCAGTGAGCCTTTCCCTTCTCCCCCATCCCCGTCGCTATGGTAATTCCCCTTCCACACCACACAGCCCGTCTGCTCCACTCCCCCCATCACCTCCTGGAAGATGTCCATCATGTAGGCATCCTCATGCCGATTCCCATCCACCACCAGCACCACTTTAAGCCCAGGAAAAGAAATGCGGCGAATGCTCCGAAGACACTTGCGAAGGTAGTCCGGATCCTCCTGATAAGCTGCGATGCAGAGGGCCACGGTGCGCCGCAGGTGCTGGGGTCTGGAGGGGCCGCGCATTTGCCGGTGCTCTAGGAAGGCGAAGAGACTCTGCAGGAGAAGGTGGAGGGATAGAAAGGCACCGTACAAGCCGAAAGACAGGTGGTGCTGCTCGGTGTGGATGAACTGGTAACCTGTCACATAAGCCAGGAGGATAGCAAAAAGCACCACTGCCGCGAATAAGGTGGTGATGAAGATCCGCACCGCAGTGCCAAAGCGAGAGGGCATCTGAAAAGAGGAAAAAGAGATGACATAATTAATGGTTTTCTCTCAATTTCTCTGCAATTTCTCTACAGAGGAACAGAGATGTTTAACAGTTTTAAAACGGCACAAATCCAAATATTAACAGCAGATATCCTAGTATATAGAGACAGATATGTAGGGAGATATAATGTATTTTAGTGATAAGAATTTAGTTTTAAATTATAGTGAATCTCATGATGAGTGATTGTGAATTCAACCCCAAAATCGAGTGAATAAAAGAAATTAAAATAATAAAATAGAAATTATTTTTTAAATGAAAAAAATCTTATTTCTAAGACCAAGATTTTTGCATTCATGCATTTACCTCTAAATTCCCATTAATCTGTTTTAGTTTTGAGTTTGTTTGTTATTCCCAGTATAATTATTTCCAATTATATCATTATATTTTCATTAATAAGATTTAGTAATGAAAACCATCTTATATAGACATAATACATTATTTTTTAATAAAACCAGCATATATATATACACATACATACACACACACACACACACAATTATATATATATATATATATATACACACACACACACACATACACATTTACATATATATGGATAATATATACACACACATATATTTATAAATATAGAGATAGATATACATATATACACATTTACATATACACAATGTGCATTCAGTATATGTAATTGTGTATACACACACATTTACTTACACATACGTACACACAATTACATATACAATGTTTATATGTAAATGTGTTATATATATATATATATATAAAAACGTACACACCTACATGTATATATATATACACACACACACACAATTACATGTATATACAATGTGT
>JAHKKF010517316.1:0-28922 GCA_019740295.1 Labeo calbasu | reverse complement strand
CACTGGGAGTCGATTCCTGACCTGGAGTCGATTCCGACACTAGGGCTAGTGAGAGTCGAGGAATCGACTCTTTTGGAGTCGACTCCCCATCTCTACTTAAAACTGTAGTTTCCCAAAGGCTGTCTCAGAAATGCAGCCCTTTTTTTTGCTACGTCACAAAATACCAAGTAACCAATCACGTCAAAGGATAGATTCCTATCATTACCATGCAAAATATGCCAATAGGATTTTCAGCACAAAACCAAACATTAAATAGAGTATTTAATAGAGCATATAGAGCATTAAATAGAGCACAACCGCTAGGCGCTAACCGCTAACTTGAAAAATAACCCGCGGCAACAGTGTAAAAGTAGCCCGGAGTCAGACGCACCTCTCCCGCATTGCCGTCTGCACTTCACTAGCATATGCTCGCGGGCGCGAACTGGAATCACAAACTGGGCTACATGCGAGCCTTCAAGGCATTTTGAGGGCACATCATCATCAAGTATGTAACTTTAACAAATGTTATAGTATCTACTGTAGTTGTCAGCTAGTACAAACAGTTTATCAGTCATTATCTGTGTTTCGCCATTACATCGCGTTTACTACAGTTCAGTTAGTGGATCACGGGGCTCTGGTTGGTGTGACTGCGTGTGGGCGGGGCTAATTTGCATATTCATATATCCGCATTCAGTAAATGAGGCAAGGGGGGTTGAGTTACATTCATTTAAGGCATGAGAACATTATTTTCACAAGAAAAAACTTTTAAATATGTCAATATGATAAAAAAAATTTGACTACAGGGGGTAATACAGATTTCCTTGCTCTTTGTATTTTTATATTAATAAGATTTATAAGGTTTTCCTATTTAAATCAATGTGTTAAATAAGTTAGGTCAAAAGTAATCTAAAAGTAATGTAATGTAATTGATTAGATTACATAGATTAGAATAGATTACAGTTTGTACGTTTTAAACCTGTATGGTGTCATTTTTCCAGTGAAACACTAAATTAGACTGTTTCAAAAGAACATTTCATTCACAAATCAAAGAAAGAATAGTGCATAAGTGCACTGGCTACTTTACGGTGCTTTTTGTGTTCTTTTTGGAGCTTGACACGTCACTATGAGCTATTGTTTTAAGGAAAAAGAAGCATAAAAAAATCTCTTTTTATGCTCTGTGGAAGTCAAATGAACTTGTTCAAATACAAAGTCAGCAGTTATGGGGTGCAGCTTACTTCAAGAAGATGCTCCACTTGCTTTTCTCTGTCGAGTTTCCGCGATGTAGTTGTCACCAACCCTGTACATGACAAATGGAATAGTTCAGCGTGTTTCTTCCTCTGACTTAGAAGACTTTCTATCAATAATAAAAGATTCAAGCTGTTCTCTTGACACAGGGTCAGTCCCCAACAAAAAAGAAACATTCAGGCATGACAGATGAATCTGTCCTAGATTTCGTATTCTCCTCAGAGAGCGTTTCCTTTTTATTGAATTCCTTGAAGTATTTTTTCCAAAAAAAAAAACACAAGTGGAGTCATAGTTTAGAGTGTACTGTGCTTTCTGTTCCTTAAAACGCTATGTGAGCGGTCACAATTCTTTCCTGGAAAACATTCAGTTCTTAATGTACCAACTAAGTTCAGTTTTTTCAATTGACTTTGGCAAGGAAATCCTTTGAAAAACTTTTTACTTGCACTGTTGAGACTTTAAGCTGAGCTGACTGAGTGTGGCAAGTAATTTGGTGGAGGAGAAATCAATTGACGCGTCAAATTAATTAGCTGCATTCATTACTTGTGCTGCTCAGTGAATGTAATTAACCAGCTGGTGTGAATATCAATTATGTCTATATACTGTATGAATAAGTTCAGGAAAGATTTCATGTCAAAACTTATATAGCATATGTGTTGTTTACATGTACATTTGTAATAATGAGCATTATTGTTCATTAATGTTTGACTTTGATCTCCCTCACAGGTGTGGACAGCACTCAATAGCTGCAGTTAATTAAGAAAGCTTTACAGTTGGGGTCAAAAGTTTACATACACTTTGCAGAATCTGCAAAATGTTAATTATTTTACCAAAATAAGAGGGATTATACAAAATGCATGTAGTACTGACCTGAATGAGACTAAAAGATATGTACATATAGTAATAAAAATGACCCTGTTCAAAAGTTTACATACACTTGATTCTTAATACTAAGTTAAACTGCCCGCTGTTCTTAAGAAAAATCCTTTATGTCCCACAAATTCTTTGGTTTTCCAGCATTTTTGTGTATTTGAACCCCATTCCAACAATGACTATGATTTTGAGATCCATCTTTTCACACTAAGGACAACTGAGGGAATATGCAACTATTACCAGTGTTGGGGGTAACGCATTACAAGTAACGCGAGTTACGTAATAATATTACTTTTTTCAAGTAACTAGTAAAGTAACGCATTACTTTTGCATTTCCAAGAAAATATCTGAGTTACTTTTTCAAATAAGTAACGGCAGTTACTTTTTTCTACATTTATTGATTGGCAAGTCTCCTGTCGGAAATTGGGAGTAAACATGATGTTACTGTATCTAGACTAAATGTGAACATGCATTAATTCATCTCACTCACAAAAAAAACAGATTTCAGTATTCCTTAAAATGAATAAAAACAGTAAAATGCAAACTCAGAATATGACGCAACCCTGCAATAATTAAATATTAACCAGTGTCTTTGCTGCTGACCTTCAATGATGCAATTCAACCATACTATTAAGAAAAAATTACTTTAGATAAACTAACATTTATGCTTCATTTTTTTATAGCTAAAGAGTGATCTCCTGCATAAATGTACTTCTCTTTCAGCCTGAGGTGAATTCATTTTACTTTTGGTGAAAAGGGCTTTTACATTAGAATTGTTTTATATTAAAAACAAAGCAGCAAGCCCTGCCCAGATTTAAAAAGTAACGCAAAAGTAACGTAATGCCTTACTTTCCATAAAAAGTAACTAAGTAACGTAATTAGTTACTTTTTCAGGGAGTAACGCAAAATTGTAATGCATTACTTTTAAAAGTAACTTTCCCCAATACTGACTATTACAGAAGGTATTTACCCTGATCTTCAAATTCAAAAAAATTTTACCCCTTGGCTCTTAATGCATTGTTTCCTTCTGCGGCATCATTAAGCATTTGAATAGTTGTATATGAGTCCCTCAGTTGTCCTCAGTGTGAAAAGATGGATCTCAAAATCATACAGTCATTGTTGGAAAGGGTTCAAATACACAAAAATGCTGAAAGACCAAGGAATTTGTGGGACCTGAATGATTTTTCTGAAGAACAGCAGGCAGTTTAACTGTTCAGGACAAACAAAGGATTCATAAATAACTATCACTAAACAAACAAAAGAAACAGCTGTGGACCATTCAGGTAACAACACAGTCTCTTGTGGACTACATGTAAAGGTCTTTTACGTGAAATATCTTATTCAGATCAGTACTAAATAAAAAATAACATGCATTTTGTATGATCCCTCTTATTTTAGTAAAATAATTAACATTTTGCAGATTCTGCAAGGTGCGTGTAAACTTTTCACCTCAACTGTATCTCTATTTGTGTATATACTCAAACACAGTGTTCTAAAATGAATAAAAATTTTAATTCGTAATATTTTCAAAACAGTTTTAAAACGTACCTGTCTGGGAGTTGATGGCAAAAAATCCCTGTGGATTTCCACTGGTAATTTTATATGAGAGATTATCGCTTGATTTGGAGTCCAGGTCAAATGCTTGGATCTGGATGACAGAGAGGTCTTTGGGAGAGTTCTCAGATACAGAAGAATAGTACACAGGCTCTGTTGTCAGTGGAGCATTATCATTGACATCTTGAACCTCGATGTAGACCTCCACAAATGATGAAAGCGGCACAATTCCCTGGTCTGTAGCATAGATTGTCAGCCAGTAATGATTAGTAGTCTCACGATCGAGGATCTCTTGTGTCCTTATTATGCCTGTGACAAAGAAAAGAAGAAGGAACATGTTGCACTACATGTTAAGCACTTGAAAAACAAAAAGCACTTTAAATATTTAGACTGAGGAAGCACCAACGGTGCTGCCATAAAACCATGTCACATGGTACTGAGAGTTTTGCATTGTAAACTCTAAAGTCTAGATAAGGATGGAGCAGAAATTAACCATACAAAGTAGGCACGACTGATACTACGCTAATAATATTCTTTTGAAATGAAAACTGTAATCAACATAGAAGCAAAAAATGGGTCTATTATCTAGCAAGGAATTGAGAATTCATAACGCAGACATTTGCATAAAAGATTAAATGTGTAAAGGACAGGCATACATATAATACTGAGTGAATAAGAGGAGATGAGGCAGCTCTTTTTGTTCGTCTGTCTCTCAGCAGTGTCTGCTTTCATGCTGGGGGCTTTGTTCTAAAGGTAGCGGTGTGGCTGCTACAACTCTAGTAAAACTTGATAAGCTCTTTCCTCAGGGTGAAAGTCTCCAGCGTATCCCTCTTTGTTTTTCCCACTTTTTCTCTCTCTTTTTCATTTTTTTCTCTCTCTGATGTCTTTAGTTAGCAAATGCAATCAGTATTGTTTGTTAAAAATTCATACAGCGGTCTCGAAACGTACTGTACACTTTTTAAATTAATACATTTCATTACATTAGATAACATTTCAAAATGGTATATGCAAACACTACAATAACACCACTAGTTGTTCACTTAACTAAGCCATTTAACAGATTACTTATAACCAGTTACATTTAAAAGTAGAATGTAGTAAAATTAACTAATTGTGTTACTTTTTATGGAAAGTAATGCATTATGTTACGTTTGGGTTGTAACCTGAGCTGAATTCAACCCAAAAGTTATATTTTTGGCCCTTTCACACCAAGAGTGAAATTAATAAGTCTCAGCCTAAAGAAAGTGCCTTCGCACCTCACTCACAATTTCTCTCAACACAAGGATAAAAGAGATGTCAGTCAGTAAATGGAAAAATAAAGTAACTTACTTATTTGAAAAAGTAACTCAGATATTTCATAGTAAATGTAAAAGTAATGCATTGCTTTACTAGTAGCTTGGAAAAAGTAATCTGATAACATTATTTATGAATATATTCCACTAACATCTGAAAGTGTCCAAATATATTTTTTTCTTAATTTTGAACAATACATCTGTTATTTTGGTTACTTGACAATAAGGTGTCACTTTTTAACATTAGTTAATTTATTAACTAACATGACTGAACCATGAACAATACATTTATTACACTACTTCTAAATCTTTGTTAATGTTAGTTAATAAAAATACAGTTGTTCGTTGTTTGTTCATGTTAGCTCACAGTGCATTAACTAATGTCAACAAATACAACTTCTGATTTTAATAATGCATTGGTAAATGCTGAAATTAACATTAACTATGATTATTAAATGCTGTATAAGTATTGTTAATTCTTAGTTCATGTTAACTAATGTAGTTAACTAATAATGAAACTTATTGTAAAGTGTTACGGTTATTTTA
Organism: Labeo calbasu; assembly: GCA_019740295.1. Taxonomy (NCBI): domain Eukaryota; kingdom Metazoa; phylum Chordata; class Actinopteri; order Cypriniformes; family Cyprinidae; genus Labeo; species Labeo calbasu. The sequence goes on along the minus strand of JAHKKF010517316.1, from coordinate 23,436 downwards.
AATTCTAATATTTTTTGGCAAAATGTTTTGGTTGAAAATGGCTACATTTAATATAAAGGACACTTGGTTTTATATATTGTAACGGTTTTGTATTTGTAATGCAAGGACGTTCGCAATGCAAAGTGTCCAAATACTTTGTGGGGCAGTCAGTCATCAGTTAATATTAATGCTAAATAATTGTAGAAATGTTCAGTAACAAGGAATCCACATACCAAATAAATAAATAAAGCACTTTTTATTTTTTACACCGGTTTTCTTATAAAAAAAAAAGAAAAAGAAAATTAATTTACAAGCTTCCATTAGTTGCTCATTCAAAATATTTTTCAGATGTGGTTTGTAGATTCTCTAACACTTACTGATGGCTTATTTGTTTTGAGTCCTAATGAACCAATGCTAATGAACCATGCTTATTTTTCAACCGAACAAGTTATTTTTTTCTTTTAAAAATGCGAAAATACTAATGAACCTACCGCTGTCTTCATCAATTGTGAACACTCCCAGGCCTGAGCCGCCTCGTATGGAGTAGCGAACTTCTCCATCCCTGCCACTGTCTTCATCATGAGCTGTAACTTTCATCACAGAGGTGCCAGCTGGGGCATCTTCACTCACAGCTCCCCAGTCCACGAAGAATGGGAAGGACGGGCGGTACAAGTTCTCATTAACATCAACAATTTCCACATGAATGAAGCAGGATGAGGATAAAGGGTTCGGCTTGCCTCTGTCTTTGGCCTTTGCTGTCAGATTATATACTTGTCTTGTTTCGAAATCAAGAGTCTGAGAGACGTACACAGCTCCAGTCATTTTATCCACATGAAAGCTTCCATCTTCCCCATCTGTTACACTGAATCTCACCTGTCCGGACAGGCCAAGGTCAGGATCGTGAGTTTCGAGCCAAAGCACCAAGGTGCCCACTGGAATGTCTTCCCTCACTTTGATATGGTAGTGTTGAGGTATAAAAGCAGGGGCATTGTCATTCACATCCTCCAAATTAATGCGTAACAACACAGTTGATACCTTTTTCGGCTCATCAACTGCTGCATCAAAAGCAGCCACCTTCAAAACAAACGACGGATTGGCTTCTCTGTCTAGTGGACCCGTAACACGTACAATCCCTGTTTCTTCATGTATGACGAATTTGTCTGTTTTGGTAAGAAACGAGTATCTAACCACTCCATTGACCCCTAAATCTCTATCTTTCGCCTCAAGCTGAATGATGTCTGTTGCCATAGCAGTGTCTTCACTTATATCCACTGAATACTCTGACTGAAGGAAGTCTGGATTGTTGTCGTTGACGTCTAAAATGTTAACATTTAATATGTGAGATGAGGACTTCTGCGGTAAGCCAAGGTCATAAACAGTGATGTTGAGAGTGTAACGGTCTGTTGTTTCTCGATCAAGTGGCTCGAAAACTTTAAGCCACCCCGTGTCAGATTCTATCGTGAAACGACTATCAAAATCTCCCCCTGAGATCACAAAAAGCAATTTCCCATTGAAGCCAGAGTCTGAATCGGCAGCTCTGAGGAGTGCTATGCTTGTCCCTACAGGAAGGTCCTCTTTAACTTCTATTACAGTTGGAGTGGACTCTATAAAGCGTGGAGTGTGGCGGTTAACCGAATGGATGTCTGTGAATTCATCTTCTGCTTCTTTCTGACTGTGCCGTTTAGAGCCAAAAAACAGCAGCCCGGCTAAAGCTCTCAGAACGCCGGTCTCTGCACATTTGGAGCGGACGTGTTTAAAAGTGCTAACAACTGTTAGATTTAGGAACATAGGAGTGCTTGACATTTCTCCATCGCTGGCAGTTATTTGCAGGCGGTGGAAAGACTGTTTCGCCGCATCGCCATCCCTCAGCGACTTTTTAAGTGTCAGCACCCCAGAGCTGGAATCCAATTCGAAAAGATTCATGTTATTACCACTGTCAATTCTGTACTGCACTATGCCAAGATCATCAGCGTCAATGGCAGACACCACTATTATTTGTTCACCGACCCCTAGAGATCTTGGCACAGTAACATCACAATCGATATTCTCAAAGTGTGGCTTATTATCGTTCAGGTTGGTGAGAGTGATTGAAACAACAGTCTCTGCCTCACGGCGGAAAGGGGAGCCCCAGTCCGAGGCTCGAACCCTTAGGGAGAATTTGCTCGTCATTGTCTCATAATCTAGATCCTCTGCGGTGCTTATGACACCGGTGAAATAATCCACTACAAAAGGCTGTTTGTTCACATTGACAATACTGTAGGTGACATAGCCATTTTCTCCATCGTCTTTGTCGGTAGCACTGACTGTCAAGACACTTGTCCCTACAGGCACGTGTTCAGCAATAGTTGCTTCATAATTTGACTTTTGAAATGATGGGGCGTTATTGTTCATGTCGCTTATACTCACCACCACTTTGGCCACCGCTCGTCTGTCACTCGTAACAACATCGAATTCATATTGACTTACACGTTCTGCTTTTATAGGTGCCACGGTGGTGATAAGGCCTGTATTTGGATTAATGACAAATGGATTCTCATGTTGTTGCATCTTAAATTGCAACAAGTATTTAATCTGCAAATGCTTCTGTACAGTTTTGACCATAACGACAGGAGAGTGAGGTGGCGCAAACTCATTGAGAGTAACTCTGTAGATGCTCTTCTCAAATGTAGGAGCTTTTGTGTATTCACTAGGCAATCTCACCCTCACAACTATCGCTGAGGAAAACTTTGGAGGATTTCCCTTATCTTTGGCCTGCAATGTAAGATTGTACCCAAAACTATAACCCTCCCACTCAACTTCCTTGACAGCTTTGATTTTGTATTCTTTGCTCCCAGGGTTTGTTCTGAAGGTTTTGAACTGCTGGAGCGGATCTCCAGCTACGATGCTCAAAGAGGCAATCTCGCCATTCTGCCCTTCGTCGGCATCCTCCACAGTCACATACGCATAAGTGGGATCCCTGGTTGCGTTCCATGGAGTTAAAGGGACAGCTGTGATGACAGGTGCATGTTCATTGGCCTGCAGTACGTGCACCTTTAGCTTTGCCGTGCTACTGCTGCTGCTACTCCCGTAGAGCTTCAGACCTCTGTCCACAGCCAGCACATCAATCTCATAAAGAGCCATCTCAGAGTAATCCAGCTTGCCTGTCAGAGTTATAACCCCGCTTGTAGGATGAATGGAGAACATGTCAGTCCGCTCTTTGAAGCTGAAATAGTACTCTCCGTTGGTGCCTGTGTCAGCGTCTGTGGCAAAAACTCTGCCTATGCTTGTTCTGATGGCTGAGTTTTCAGGTACAAAAAAACTATAAGCAGTCGGTGAGAAAAGAGGTCTGAGATCATTCGTGTCCAAAACTTGTATTTTAACTTGTGTTTGTGTTTCAGCACCTGTATGTCTTTCAATAGCATTTACAGTCAGTAGATAGACGTCTTTTACTTCCCTATTAAGAGTGGCAGAATTCCCTCCTTTGGTTCTTATTCGCAGAAAACAGAAATTGCCCAAAACATACTTCTCTGCTTTGAATAAATTGTCATGGTCCCCGGGTTCTATTGTGTACCAAATGTCCCAAGACTGGTTCGTCATAAAAATGCCCATTTTTATGGGGCATTCAACGAAGGTTTTAGCTGCTGAATTTTCATATATCATCACATTGTAAAGTGGGTGAGTAAACTGAAAAGACAATGAATCTTCCTTTTGCTGGGCACTTAAGCAAGTCCACAGAAACAGCACTAGAAGACAATTAATCCAGGATTTACCCATTGTGACAGGTGATTACAGAGCCAACTGAAAAAAGAACAGCAACAGGTGGGAGAAAATACTGTAAATATGACAATAAAAAAAATCACAATAACGTATCATATTTGATATGTAAATGTGTACTTTTGTAGCAAATAAAAGGCCTTTTAGTATAATTTTTATAAAATGCCAACCTTCAGGCTGTAATACATGTGTATTTTTGCTGTGAAATCTTTACTGATCTTTTATATTGTTAATATTTCAAGATTAACATTTACTGGACTAAAGCATTTGGATTTACTTGATTATCGATACATAATTTCTTAGAAAACTCATGTTAAAATGTCAGAAATCTACGTCAGATAATACAATATTTAAACTCAGTTGTTTATATATTTGATTGTTTGATTGATTGAACCTACATCAGGCTTTTGAGTAATATTTATTCATACATCCCATTATTGCACTGCATTATATGTTTTTATATGTGGATTTAAATATCATCTTACAAAGGCAAATTATTGGGAGATATAGAGTAACAACTGATGTTTATATGCATTTTATGAAATTGGCCTGCTATACTGTTATAGTGATCTGACTGGATTCCTAAAAAAATAATTTCTCATTGAGACATTACAAATTATCAGGATTTCATATCATCTATATCCTTTATCATAGGTATGAGCCATAAAAGCCTGATGAATCGAATATTCAACATAGTTGTAAATAATAAGTCTGGGAGCAAAAGTATTGTTTCAATGCTAATATAATAATATATAATACAGAATAAATACTTAATTCTGATTGGTCAGTCGCAGCATTAAGAAACATGTCGCATACTTTTGCATACTTTGAAAGTATATACTGATTTTGACAAAGAACTTACTTTTCAACTCCTGATAATCTACAACTTAACTTTTCGTGGTAACTATGGCACTAACACTTGAGCTGACAGGAAACAGTCCTCTGCCATTTTTATTTTCCCGCTTCTCCTCAGTTTACACGGCCTCATGGGAGGTCAAAGTGTACATGTTGCACACTTCACAATCTCAGCGCGTACAGTACGTCGGATTTTGTTTACATAGCTACTATAATATTTAAGGAATTGGTGTTAAACAATTTTCACTCTGAAATCGCTAGTAAATTTCACAAATAATTACAAAGAAATGGCACGTAGGCCTAACGCATTGAATTAGATGTGAAATTTTGAAGTAGAAAAATATTACTTTCGTGTAAAACGTACTCCAATATTCCTTATTAATTTGTATTTACAGCTTAAAAGTTCATTTTTACAGTGTATTTAGACGCCCTTCTCATATGACTTAACAGAAGTGTTAAATCAATGTCAGATATTAGTACAATATTATATTACAATAATATACCTGATTGATTGATTGATTGATTAATTGATTGAACCTCCTCAGAGTTAGACCCTTGTATTTTGTTATAACGACTCGTTGACCGGAAATATTATAAATGATTAAATACATTTTAGATAATTAGCCTATTAGATAAAATGAGGAAAATGTACACTGTTTCTATTTGAACGTTAATCTGGCTGATTTGCTCGTGTACAAGAGTTTGTGAAGTTTATTGATTATCGGTAGGCTGCTACAAGCAGACCGACAGTTCCGACTGTATGCACGGAAAGACTCAGTTCTCAAGTTTGTCTTTACGAGCTCCTTGTTAATGTAAGTGCACACGTCTCATACAGTTCAGCTTAAGATCACCATTTGTACAGACATTTATCGCGACAGCAGATGAAATTACATTATTCTTTCCAGTATTGGTCAAAATAAAGAAGCAAATGTGACTAACTTTACCTGTACTATATCTGCTTTGAGAACAAAAGTGGCTTAGTTTTACTTACCATCGCTGCAAAAGAATAGTTGTCTAAATTAAGAAGTAATCCACACATAGCTATCTCAGATATTTCCCAAATGAAGATGCCGTTTAAACTCCACATGAGCCTGAGAACGCTCGTGCACGCGGTGTCGGTGTTTCTGTGCCTCACTGATGCTGGATCATTACCGCTCCTTAGAGGACAGTCCTTCTGGATCAGCCTCCGTGATGTCATCGGTGTCAGAAGTTAGTTGTGTGGATTGAATGCTTTGTTCATGATCTCTATTTACAGAAAGCCTTGAAAAAATGTATTTAAAACATCGATAAGATTGAGAATAATTCGACTACATGAGATCATTTAAACACAGCTGATGTTATGAATAAGTGGAAACTGATATTATTTTCACCCATCTAATTTCTAATGGATAATAGATTGGTGTAGTCACACTTGCAGGACTTTGCAGACTTTTTATTATTTAATTTCTATTTCTATTCATTTCTGAGTACTGTTTTGACAGTCTGTTTATTCTCTGAAACTGTGTGATTGTTTTTAAAGCCTTGAATACGATTTTAGTGCTTATTTTATGCATGTCCACCATATGCTGGTTGTATGTCACAGGTAGCTTCAGCAAACCTTTTTATTACAGAATTTAACTTTTCTTCCATATTCCTTTTGTAACGGGTCTTTTATGCTTAATTAAATGTTACAGATTTTATATGTAGTGTAAAAAATGACCAAGAATTTAACAGTAAAATACTGTAAAAATGCAACTGTAAAAACAGATTATCTGTAATTTCGCCTTCTATATACATTGTAAAACTGCATATTATATTGCACATTGCATTTAATTTCACAGTAGTATACCGTTTTTAAAAGTGGAAAAAGTGTATAATTTACAGTAAATAACCGTAAATCAACATTCCCAGAATTCCCTGCATTATATTTCAAATTTGATGTTTATTTTTGTTTTTTGCTCACACCGCCCCCCTCTACTCTCTGTGGCCTCATTTAACCTTAACTTGCTAAATAGCATGTTATTAGGAAAGGTGATTGCAGAGATTTATAATAAACCCCTTATACTCACTTCTGCTGTAGGTGAAGCTGGATCACGAATGATTTGCGTGAACATAGAGGCATCTGAGAATGGCATGATTTGAAAAAGGGGATATTATTTTTACAGATTAATTAAAAACCACTGCATGGATTTTTATCATTATAGGGTAGATGTGTAAACATGTAGAAGTGAACTTTGCATCCGATGACACCTTTAACATTATATCAGTTAATGAAATTACAGTATTTTAATGTAAAATTTAAGTTAAAACCGTAAAACCAAAAACTTTGCTACCTTATTTTTTTACAGTGAAATTCTGGCAACCACAGCTTTCCAGTTTATTGTACAAGGCATCTACGGAAATAAGTGCTTTAAATCAGTGCTGATAAAACTAAGCTATGTGAATGTGTTTATTGAACTGTTTTCGTCTGTTTTGGGAAATAGACTGGAGTTTTAATGGCATTAAGAAGCATTCAAATAGTGTGTAGAGTGGTTCTCAAAGGAAATAAAATGGGGGGAAAGGCTATTTGCACTTTCCTAATAACTTCACATTGTGTTTTCCATCAAATCCAGCCTATGGGAATCAGCCTGTGTTCAGAGTTATTTAGCAAGAAATACCAAAATGCACCTCTACAATCATACATTCTACATTCACTCATTAGAATACAGTAAAGTCCAGTTTTTATGCATTAAAGGAAAAGTAGATAGAAATAAACTTTAACACTTGTAAGTGCAGCTCAGATTTGTTGGATGTCATGTTTGCAGAATTGTTTATCCTCTCAGATTGTTGTAGTTTTTAAGATCCATTCAATAATTCACTGCCAGATTTTTCTCCTTAATGAAAAACAACAGAACGCAAACCCTAGCTGGCATAGTTTCAACTTTGACTGTATTGGCACTTGCTTTGCAACGAGATGATACACACAGCGTGGAAGCTGTAAGCGTCGCATTGATCGTTCATGAGTGGGAGGATATATATTGGATAAGCCTGTGAGCAAAACGCTTTTGCTTTTCCATCTCGCTCTAACATGTTATTTGCATTCATCTCCAGCGAGAGACTTCAGAGAAGCACTCTGCTGTTTTGAGACAATATGTGTTATTGAGCGTCTCTGTGTAATCTATATCCTCTCATGATGCCGGCGATGATCTGTCCCTGTACAGTGTTTCTAAGTTAGACACAAAAGGAGAGATAAACACATAACGCAGAGCCAAGGGGGAGGCCATATTGCATCATTGTCTTTATTTCCCTAGCAGGATTACTTGAGAAGTCTATAACGATGCAAAAAATGAAATGAATAAGTAGGAAGATTGTGCACGGACATCAGTAATTAAACATGCAAAACAATCTGTGCAATATATTTGCATACGGATCTCATAAGCATAATACATAAACAAGTATGGAAGTATAGCTGTATGATACTGCCAAATCCTACTAATTTAATTTGTTGTTTGTTATTCAAACAACTGTGATGTTAGCAGTAATTTTTAACTATTTCAAAGGAACGATACATTGTACACCCAGACAGATCATCTTTTTCCCTTTATGCTGAAATTACAGGTGTATAATTTCTAGCTACACTGTCCACATAAAATGCACTGAAGCATCCAAAAATCCAAAATTGCCATACCAATACTATACCAGACATGTTTCGAACTTTACAGTGAGAACACAATGCAGGATGCAATGCTGTTTAGCCAGTGAAAGTGTGAATCTTGGCCAGTRAAAAAAAATAGCACTGTTGCCATCTTATGTGTGACAGTCCAAGACGAACAGATGAACAGCTCTGACTTCTTTTTTTTCCTCTTAGCTCTGGTCACACAACCTTGAAACATAATTTTAAAGGAGTAGTTCACCCAGAAATTAGCATTTGCTGAAAATGTACTAACCCTCAGGTCACACAAGATGTAGATGAGCTTTATTCCTTATCTAAACAGATTTGGAGAAATATAGCACCAGTGGATCCTCTGCAGTGAATGGGTGCCGTCAGAATGAGAATTTAAACAGCTGATAAAAACATCACAATAATCCACAAGTAATCCACACCACTCCAGTCCATCAATTAACATCTTGTAAGGTGAAAAACTGCATGTTAGTAAGAAATCCGTCATTAAGGCTTTTTAATTTAAACCATCGCCTCTGGCCAATATAAAGTCCGTAATGCATAATAATGCTTCCTTTAGTGAAAAAGTTCATCCTTTGTTTTTCTCTCACATTAAAATCCATCAGCATATATGTTTAGAACTGTTTCGGACTGTCTTCGGTTGTAAATGGTGCTTAATCTGTGCATATTTTTCTTGCGTTTCAGGTGAGATGATTTTCTCACTTGAGAAAGCAGTGGATAGAGGGCTTAAGGATTTTAGCCAGAATCAGCACCCATTCTCATTGGTGAGCAAGTGATGTAATGCTAAATATCTTCAAATCTGTTGTGATGAAGAAACAAACTCATCTGCATTTTGGATTGCCTGAGGGTGAGTACACATTTTCAGCAAATTTTCAGTTTTGCATGAACTATTCCTTTAAAATGTAACATTTTAAATGTTATCTCTAGCATGTTGCTATTTGTGCATACAAATGACTGTGGAGTCTGAACTTTTTTGTTTATACTGTTGTTCAGAACTGTGTAATTTATGTGGTTATAAATAGACTGAATTGTTTTCCACCAGAGGTGGAAAAGATGTGTTAAATGTGAGTGACGATTGGTGTTTTTTAGCAGTTTTCAATGCTTGTGGATTTTATGTTTTGTAACGACAAAAGGTTTTGGTAAAATAGCTTCTTAAAGTGTATCATTTCAATAAGTCATTATGTATTGTAATCCATAGATTAGTGTGATATTTTAAGATTTAAACCCTGATCTAAGATACACTGCCAACACAGTTGCAGGCATGTATATAAAAATAGATGTTATGAAAGAACTACATCATGGACTGAATCATGACTCAGAACATTCAATAAAAACAGAAAGATGCATTCGATAGATTATCATTTATCTTTAATAGAGGAAAAACTGGATCATGGCTCAGTTAAAAAAGACACTTTGGCATGGATAGAAACCATTTATGTTTATTATAGGTTTAAATCCAGTCGACATTGATTTAGACAGCATGAATCATCCACAGATTAGTCACACTCAGGGATTAATTAGTGGGATTTTCATGTTGCTAGTAAATGCATCATACATTGCCACATTTCAAAAACTTCTAAACTACGTCCCCCACCCAGTGTGTGGAGATATGGACTAGACGGTTTTAATTCTGAGCTTTAATACAAGACGCCATCGAGTGTAGCTGTTGGGCTTTCTAGTATTTAATTTATTGTGAAGTCTTGGGAGGTTGGTTGGACTCGGTGCCTGGTATGTGCGGCACACCTGCACAGCTCAGATTAGAGAAGATTTATCTGGGGGTCTAAAAAGAACCAGTTTGCCATTGATTTGTGGTCAATCTATCATTTAATCTTGCTGACTGCAGCTGCCATTGCTGCTGCCTCTTAGGTAAGGAAGGTGTCTCTCTTCTACCCACCCAGGAATGGGAAATTTCGTATGGCTTTAGGCATCTTTCTGAATGATTCACCATTAGAATGATTCTAAGCATCTCGCCTGTTTACAGAATGTCAGTCAGTGTAATGTATTCACCACAAATATACCTGGAATGATATTTCTGGGATTTTGTCCAGAGTAGGGAAAAATCCTAAATTAAACGACTGGCTTCCTTTCAATTCAATTGTGAATATGAATTAAATTGGCCACAAAGAAAGTTGGATTGGAATTTGAATTAGACTTAGTCTATATATCTGTCCATCCGTCAAACTTACATACTTTTTAACATATTTTTAAACTTTCGAATAAGCTTTGTCAAGCCAACAAGCCATTTTTTCTTTTATAGTTAAAAATTACAGTTTCTATGAAGTTCAATACATTTTAGATGTACGTCCTTACATTCAACTCATCTATTATCGGTCCATCCATCCATCCAGCCAGCCATCAGGTCTATAAAACCTTCAAATTTCAATACTTTTTAAACAGTTTTTTCATCATGGGCACACAGTATTTTATTGACTGTAAGAACTACTTCTCTAATGTGTTCAAGTAATATAGTGTAACAAAACAAAGCAATTAATACCTAAAACAATGAGTTGTTAGATGCATGATGGCCAGAAAATAAATTTACATTGTGAACATGAGTCTGATGAGACATTAACCTCACACACAGCATGATTTATGAGGTGTTTCTTCCAAATACAAGGACATCATTGTACACAAAATTAGCTTTTCAAGCTTGATTACAAAATACGTGCTTGTGTTTAGCTAATTAATCAAAAATGATTTAGAGTGAAGTCAGGATTTAAGTATAGATTAATAAGCTCCTAAATATGAAACAGATTGAGGTGACAAGGTAAAGCTGGCGTTATAAAAGGACAAACAATGAAGTTAATTTTAGTCCCTGTTTCAGTCATAAACAGCTTCGACGTGTCTTGACCAACAGCATCCAGCAGAATAGCGTTCTCAGAAACTCTCTATGTGATAAACTTGAAAATAGGTAACCATCAGGCCTAAACCATCAGGCCTGAAGCATGTACTCCATCAAACATGTCAACACAAATTTGTCCTTGAACAGGTCTATTAGTCATGCGCAATTTAACAAGCAACGGTGGGGATCTGTTAAGTAATCACATCACAAGACATTCCCCTCGACTGCCAGCTCTTCACTCACAGCTGTCATGTCAATTGAGCGATGTTCTAGTGCGCACAGTCCTTACTAATCACTCGCTACAAATCACTCATCTTATTGAATTGTAGATGAATCAATGCACTTGGACAACATTTTTAGAACCGGGGACTCTATGCAACGCAAAATACAGTGTAAAAAGTTAGTTAGACTGAGTAGCCAGTGCTAAAAAATATGAAGATTTACTGGATTATTGTTTTGTTTGTTTGTTTTTTGGTTCTTTGGTTTTCTGATTTAGTCCCATGAATAATTCATGTGGTTGCATATGATTTTATATGCGCTGATGTTGATTTTTGTCACTTTTACTGGCATCAGGAGAGTTTGTTCCTAATTATCAGTCTGTGAGAGGCTCTCACAAGGTATTTTATGAGTGTCTTTAGTCTCATTAGTGTTCATGTGATGAGGGTTTGTGCAATGTTGTCATTATTTCAAGACAACAAGTGCTTTTTTTCCACGACATGTATACTTCTAATTGAAAACGTGGTCAACAAATTGCATAGAAGTCTTTTCAAGACATAATTTAGACAATTACAGAGTCCAAGTAATCAAGGCAATGTCAACTTTCCAACATTTTAAAGCTACAAAGTTCAACCAAAAATGAAAATTTGCTGAAAATGTATTCACCCTCAGGCCATCCAAGACGTAGATGAGTTTGTTTCTTCATCAGAAATGATTTGGAGAAATTTAGCATTAAATCACTTGCTCACCAATGAATCCTCTGCAGTGAATGGGTGCTGTCAGAATGAGAGTCCAAACAGTTAATAAAAACATTACAATAATCCACAAATACAACTCTAGTCTTTGTGTTTATACTAAATGAATCCATCATTATGCATCCTAACCTAAAACCATTTCTTCTGGTTAAAATATATAATCCATAATAAGGTTTCTTCCACTGAAAACGTCTTCCCTTGTTGTCCTCTCACATCAAAACCCTCTGTTATATTTGTTTGGAATAGTTTTAGGCTGTTTTCACTTGTAAATGGTGTTTTTATTGGTTAATTTTTCTGTTCTGAGTCAAACAAGTCAGCTTTTTCCCCTCTATCCATCCATCAAACGTATAGACTTAGTATAGAAAACTAATTTTGAAACTTTTGAACAAGGATTTGTTAAGCCAACAAGCCATCTTTTCTTTAAAAATTACAGTTTCTTTGAAGTTCAATACATTTAATACATTCAACTCATCCATTATAAGTATCCATTAACTGTCATCTATCTGTCCATCCTTTCGCCAGCCATCAGGTCTATAATACCTTCAAATTTGAATACTTTTTAAACAATTTTCAAATTTCAATTTTTGCGAAAACTATTCCTTGGAAGACGTTTGAATAAATAAATGTTTAAATAAATTAAATTAAATTAGAAAAGTGTTAATTTTACTTGGTGGATTTGTGTGGTTTGAGTTTAAGCTTTTGTGGCGGGAGGAGCAAAACAACAGACACAGTGGGCGTGACCTCAGGCCTCAGAGAGGCTTTTATTAAACATAAAATAAACAAAAGTGTCCAAAAAAGGGGGGAAAATAAATTGTCCAAAATAAATAGCTGATCTGGCGTCTTCGTCGTGCTGGGGGTTCCGTGAAGGAGGGGCAGTGTTCAAAAGGGAAGGGTCCAGGTAAGGGGTGGAGTCCGGCGGCCGCACTCGCTCCCCGCTGAGGTCCGCGGCGTGAGGGGCGGCGGCTTCTTCTAGTGGTGTCGTCCACTTTCCACGGAAATTCCACCACGGCACTCACGGGTGCGGTTCACGTCCGGACCGCGGGTCCAGCAGATCGTCCTTTCGGCGGCGCTCGTTCCCTCGACACACCCTTCCTGGACCCACGAGGACACCAGCGTGCATGCACGGGGAAGAGACTGGTCTCCTGAGGAGAGGCGCGCTCAGCATTTCAAAAGCGGCGGTGATGAGGCTTCATTCACGTCAGATGTGTCTCATCACACGCCGCCAGACCTGGTTGTTTCGGCGCCCCTCCTCTTCCGCACACCCACTCCCGTCGAAAGCCTGGTGAAGGGTGGCGATTACGGACGGGGTGACGATGATAATTAGGGGGAGGCAGCCGACTTGTCACAGCTTTATAAAACTTTTGGATGACTTCTTGGTCATCTTGGCCCTTATATTCAACAAGTGAGTCATTATACACCCTACCTAAGGAACAGTACTATTATCATCTCCTAAAAAAGTAAAAATTGAAAAGCTTTGCCTAGCCTGTGCGCTCCTGTTGAGAAATAACAATATAGTTCAGCGCATTTGGAGTCACTGAAACTCTGGATTCAACTGCTGACTTGTGGACTCCAGTGGTGAATGCCCCAGCTGCTATGCCAAATGTAGACTCAATCACAAAGGCACTGGGGCTTAACCTGCGGTTTTCTCTATTTCCACAGTTTTGCTCTGCTTTGCCATCTATACGACCTGACTCCTGCCGAAAGCTATTCATCACCCTGTCACCTGCTACAGTCTGACCCGCTGCCCAACTGAACCACTCCTAATGGACCATCATATTCGCCTGACTTCGTTCCATTTAGCATGGAGCACAACTCTGCAAGGGCTCAGTCAGAGATGATATGCTGCATGAAGATAGATTTGTGGGCTCAGCCATGCCTCCCCTCGGTTGTATCTACTCAGCACTAAGATGACAGTAAACATATACATGATTTGAGTGGAATGTGAATTAAATTGAATGAAGCGGGTAATTTTTTATTCCGTTATGGTGAAAGAAATGCAAGCTTAGTCATAATCAATATGATTTATGCAGGCTAACCTGCAAACAAAAACCAATACATTTAAGATCAAAAGGAGTTTAAGGACAATGTGTTGACTGCAGATAAATGTTTTCAAGTTTAGATTAGCATTTTCAGCTCAATTCACTTGTTTGTTTTTTTTCCCCCCATTTCTACATATTTTTTACACTGATTTTTATGTTTGTTTTAATCCATTGCACTACAAAGTCTGTTATGGCTCTTGATGCTGTGATTGATCAGTTACATCATTCAGTGTTTGAAAATGTTTGTATAGTGACCACTAAACTTTATATTTATATTTATATATACTTTATATTTTTGTTTTTCTAGACATCCAAACTCCTTACATAATCAGATTGTTTTCAGTTCAAATCAATATTTCATGTTAATTTACTTATTTATTAAGTAGCCATGTAATTAGCAGCATAATTAAAAGTAGCAATTTACGTCACATTCCCGATTAACCATTCTGGGTTTATTTTTTCTAAAGATACTACTTGTTTGGCTTGTAAGGTGATTCTATTTGCAGATTACATTGTTGAACAAGATAGCAAAGTCATTGTAAGTGAGTCATTGAATCATTTACTCTACCGATTTGTTCTAAAATGACTGTCAATCCATATGTTACAGGTTACATCATTACACAAGGTAGCAATGCCATTATGAATGAGTCACTGAATCAATTATTTGACCGATTTGCACAAAAACGCTTTTCAGAATGATTGTCAGTCTGTTAGTGGAGGGGATTCTTTTAATAATTCTGTCTGCAGGTTACACAAGGTGGCTAATTCATTATGAGTGAGTCATTGAATCATTTACTCGACCAATTTGCCCCAAAACACTTTTCAGACAAATTGTCAGTCTGTGTGTTAGTGGAGGGGATTTTTTTTTTGGTGATTCTATCTGCAGGTTACATGATTACACAAGGTAGCAGTCATTATGAGTGAGTCGTTGAATCATTTACTCTACCGATTTGTTCTAAAACGCTTTTTAGACAGACTGTCAATCCATATGTTACAGGCTACATCATTACAGAAGGTAGCAATGCCATTATGAATGAGTCACTGAATCAATTACTCAACCGATTTGCCCAGAAACGCTTTTCAGAATTATTGTCAGTCTGTTAGTGGAGGGGATTCTTTTAATAATCCTGTCTGTAGGTTACACAAGGTGGCTAATTCATTATGAGTGAGTCATTGAATCATTTACTCGACCAATTTGCCCAAAAACACTTTTTATACAAATTGTCAGTCTGTGTGTTAGTGGAGGGAATTTTTTTGGTGATTCTATCTGCAGGTTACATGGTTACACAAGGTAGCAAAGTCATTATGAGTGAGTCATTGAATCACTTACTCAACCGATTTGCTTTTTAGACAGACTGTCACTAACAGTCTTTGTTAGTGGAGGGGATTTTTCAGTGATTCTGTTTGCAGGATGCACCGTAATATACCAGGTAGTAAAGTCATTATGAGTGAGTCATTGAATCATTTACTCAACCAATTTGTTCAAAAAACACTGGAATGATACACCACTACT
This sequence comes from Labeo calbasu, assembly GCA_019740295.1. Classification (NCBI taxonomy): domain Eukaryota; kingdom Metazoa; phylum Chordata; class Actinopteri; order Cypriniformes; family Cyprinidae; genus Labeo; species Labeo calbasu. The sequence goes on along the minus strand of JAHKKF010517316.1, from coordinate 7,844 downwards.
GTGTGCTGTGACTTTGTTTAGAACTATTTATGTTGTTCGGACAAAAACATACAAAGTAACTAGCAATGCTTTGGTTAAAATGTGCATTGTTCAACATTAACTTTGTGTTTATTGACCTTTAAAGCAATATTACACTCACTGTTGTGCTGAATATTAGCAGAATTGAGGTTACTAGAAACCTACTTTGTGTTTGGAGAGTGATAGAACTTGTGGCTGACAGATTGATTCTAGTTTATAAGTGGCAAGGAGAAAGTACTGAAAGAAAATAAAATCTACTGTGATGTAATGGAGTATTGCTTAAAATATATTGTTAAAGCTGTTATCAAATTGCTGTGAAATGTGAGTATGCGGTAACAAACAGTATCGCTACACGAACATGGCCTTACAGAGCGGGGGAGTTTCTCCTACAGTCTTTGCAACTTTCTCCCAGAGGACAAGTTCTGTCAGCTGTGTCTTTTATCTTTTTCTCTCTTTTAGGACTTGGTCTGGGCTAGATATGGTGCATTTTCATGTATTTTTCATCAGAAGAGACTGATGTAATGCTTCCACATGGTGGTATGGCATGGTGATAACTTGATAAATTCTGGGTGATGTTTTTGCTGTTGTTGTTTTTCATAGACTGTGTAAGTGACTCATCTATTCTCACCAGTTGTCTGGGACTCTTGTTAGGCAGTTTAAATGAGCAAATAATATTATCTTCTGAAGTTTCGGTGCTCATGAAAAATTTTGTACACATAATACAGAAGCTGAGATACTGTACTTCAGATATCTAACATTAGCTAGCGTATTTTGAGTCAATGTATAATACAAAATCTATTTTCTTTTTAACATATTTGTCTGAAATTGTGTTGCAGCATGGATATATGATAGCTAAATCTGTTTACTTTTCAAACGTGAATTACTTCACACGACTAATGTGATTCAGTGTATAAATAGCCAGCATTTCTCACATCATCTTTGACATGAAACACAATGCATGATGATAAAATGACAGCTAATTTGGAATAATGTCTTACAGTTGATTGCGCTTTCGCTGTTGACAGGAACATGCAAAAGATTATCTGTCAGTTCAGCGGATGCTTTTGCATGGCCGTGTTCCCATGCTACAATCCATGCATGCAGGCCTTTTGAAGAAGCAAATAAATAATGATGAAGACACATCATCTGTCTCTTGTAAAGTTGCTACACTCTTTTCAAACAATAGCATGCAACACCTAAATTTGCTCAAGAAAAATTTCCATGAACTTCCATTTATGCATCCGACACTTTACACAAAAAATATGGTAGTATTTTTATGCCCACAGACAGTGACTCACCAGTGATTCATTCAATTCATTGCATGCTCCATTTCCACTATGCATTGTGTTCTATCAAAAGATGATTTTGTGCAATTTTTTTGTACTTCATTTCTTTCTGACCTCAGAGAGGCTGAAAAAATAGCAGCCCTGACCAGAAGCTTTGTTGTAGAGAAGCCTTTGATTTCTAATGGAACTCTAATGATTAACTGCACAAATGCAAAATGAACAAATATCTATAAGTCAAATATATTTTCTAATGATGCATCAAGATGTTGTATCGAGAGTTCTAATAGCAGGGGAAGAAAACTGTCTACTGTCAAGAGGCTTTATCACACCATCTGTTAGGGAGTTGTTGTTTTTTTCATGTGTGAGCATCATTGCAAAGAGCTGCTTGATGGCCGCATGATATTTTTATTTGTTTATGGATCGCTGGTCACCTGGTATTAAAGTGATAATCTATTCTAAAGGAATTAATTGTGCATTAATCACTTCCACATGGGATTGACCATGACACTTGGAGTCTCTTCACTCTAGTGCTTAATTTAAATGATGTTTCATATCTCTGTGAACAGAACAGCTGAATAATCAGAACATGTGGTGCCACTCCATTCAGGTCTGAAAAATTCAATCAGTCCCTAATGATTGCTTTAGTTGATATAAAGTTAAACTTTATGGTTAAAAGTCCTTCCAAGTAATCTAAAGTACATCTATAGCCCTTTTCTGAACAAATTATTTAACCACTTAGAACTTTATAGAATTGGCTTTTTATAATAAATCCATGTCTTTCGTGATGCTGATACTAAAACGGCCAGCTCCGACATTTCCATGATTTTTGGCTCTGCTTATTAAGCAGTGCTTCATTTTATAAAATGATATTACTTTCTTCATAGGTTGATATCCTTATTGAAAGCTGAAAAATAAATATGCAAATGATAGATCAGGTTAGTATGGAAAACCTGTTTCTAACACAGGATACATTTAAAAAAAAAAAAAGAAAAGTCAATTGTCGTTTTATCCCACAATTCAGACTTTTTCTTTAGCAGAAAAAAAAGGATTGTGAGATGTAAACTCAGAATTCTGAGGGAAAAAAAGTTAGAATTATGAGTTTACATCTCAGAATTGCAGGAAAAAGTCCAAAATGTGAAATATATAGTCACATTTTTTTATTTACTTATTTTTATTTTTTATTTCATAGTTGAAACAGACTTCCATAGGATTCTAAGGGAACTACTTGGATCTGCAAAGTACGTGAAAACTTGTACCGTCTACTTAGGGCTTTAGTATGCTGGCCACATCTTACCTAATTTGAAGTTTGAAAATTACACTTTTAAGAACACACAAGAGGATCCGTTTACATTTGGATGTTCTGCACACTCCTCCTTTACCTAGGGGCACTTCACCTCTGCGTTCATGTGTCTGAATTAATGAAGTTTCAGGGTTATATTGGCACGCTGACATAATCAGTAGTCACATAATGTAGAATAAAGCCAAAAACAATTACATGCATGGATGACTCATAATACGTTTATAACTCAAAATAATTTCATTAACCCCCCATCCTCTTTTTACACGATTTCACACTTCATTGTGCGGTATTAAATGATAACAATGGTGCACATTAAATCCAATGTCTTTCTTCTTTCAATGTAACTATTATCATTATTATTAGCCAATTACTACAGTGCCTGTTTTCTAATTCATAACAGCTAAGCTATTAATGGACACGCCAGCTGTTCTGTTATTTCACTGTAATCTAAAACTAAAGTAATTTCACCATTTTTTCTGTGATGTCTTTTGTCATCTAGAACTGTCTGCTAATTAGGAAAGCCATTATTCATTACCATCCAGAACCATGTGCATATTCACGTGTGTATCTGCCTAAAGAACATATGGCTTTTATTTTCTCCCCCCTCCGTTCCACATAAATAGGTTCTACTGTAGAACCTTTCAGGTGTTATTTCCCCTTGAAATAATCCTAAATACCTCTGCTAACTTTAGTACCTGTCTGTGGAACCTCCAGACAATGACGGATGAAAGCCTCCCTATCAGAACAACTGGAGGAGCTTCCTGAGGTGCGCTTTCCACCCTGCACTGATAGACACTTTCATTAAGTCTCAGTCCATACATCTTTTGTCACTGGAGGACAATGACAAAGAACCAAACTGATACAATATTCTCCTTTCTATTTCTGTGCCACATACGTAGCCACTCATTAAGCCACCGACTAACTAATATCCGTGGAATGTCCCAAAATAGTTAAAGATTAATAAATATAATATTAGTATTACTTTCAGTGTTTTGAAGTGTTGAGATTCATTATAGGTTCTGTCTTATCTTGTGTTGAAGAGGCTGCGGTTTAATCATCGTTTCTGTGCGCACGGCCAGCAGTCAGGACCAAGGACACCGATAAGGTTAATAACAAACTTGATGTGCTATTAGTGTCGTGTTTTCTGACAGAGCCTAATAGAAAATGAGTAGCTTAATTTATCTGAAATCATGTTGGTAATTAGGCTCTTCATGACTGTGAATATCTGTGATGCAATATGTTCCTAATGTTCGATTGTGCAGGTCTCTGTTGCAATTAATGAGTTTGTTATAAGTGCATCACTCATTGAACTGAGACAGAAGCAATTACAACAGGGCAAGTCGAGATTTACTTTTGAAAATGTGCTTTTTTTGTACACTCTGAAGGCTTTGTGTTATTATTTTCATCCCTTTTTTGGACTTTCCTTTTGTTGATTTTCTGCCTTTCGTTCCTTTTTTCTTAAAGTCTGTATAATTTTAAATGTGTTCTGAGTTTGTCACACCACCCAGCCAAATTTGAATAAAAAAAACCCCTGCAAGGTAAATAAAACAAGCTATCAAAATCCTGAGGAAAAAAAGCTTTCAGACGCTGGGGGCGTGTCCTCTCTCGCCGCTGAAACCACGCCCACTCGCTGGAAAGCTTCCGCCTCTCTCAACTGTCAAATACCCTACAACCTGAATGAACCTAGCAGCTTAACTGGATTTACACAGCCATACAACAGGTAATATGCATTTACGTGATGAAGGCGAACACATAGCTAGCTACAAAACTATAGGCTGTAGTAACTAACGGTAATGAGAGTAACTTGTAACTGAGTGGGCGAATGTTTGTAAACATTCAGGATGCGCGCGCATCATGGCTGCAGAAATCCCGGAAGAGATACGGTACAAAATAGTTAGATTTAAAAAGGGTATAGATTATATTCATTAGATGTTATTTTGAAAAATTTTCTCTGCATATTACAAGAGCTTGTCACCCAGCGATAAGCACTGTTATTCAACGAAATTGACGTTAGATAGTGGGATACAGATCCGAAACAGGGATGACGTTTTTGTGGGCGGAGCCTATCTCGTGGCAGAAAATGACGGTTTTCAAGTAGTGGTCTATGGAGCCATGGAATAAAAGAATGGGGAAAAAAAGGTACATTTGATTTTATACTTAAAAATTCTGACATTATTCTCGCAATTCCGATATTATATCTGACAGTTCTAATAAGGAAAAACAACTCGTCATTCTCTCTTTTCCCCATGGCTCAGAATAGGAGTTTATCCCACACTTCTGGTTTATTCACACTTCTGACAAACTCACTATTTTTGAGTTAAATCGAGTTATAAAGTCAGAAATTAGGAGATTTAAACTTGCATTGGTGAGAAAATTCAGAATTGTGAGATAAAATAAGTTAATGTTCTGTAAAAATGTTAATAGCAATATGTTTAAATAATATTTAACACAATACATCCCCTTTGAGCTGCATATGTAGACCTATTGTTTAAATCCAATTTATGCTTTAAAAGTAGAGTAATCATAGCAGTTTTCATCCATAGTACGTTCATTTAAATGTATGAGTTTAGCTTCAAATGGCGCCTTTGATGACAGTATTCTATAAAAATTATTTGCATTCTGATTTTGAAATCAAAAGGCACAAAAATATTTTTTTCCCATGGATTTTACCTGATTACCTCCACTTGTTACCAGCGTTTTTCTGCAACCACTGTGTGCATGCAGCTGCAAGACTGTGACGTCTACTACTAATTGGTCTATAATTATGTGAATCCTGAACAATATACTAAACACAAAAATGGAGAGAAACCAGTTTCGGTCTAACTCTACAATTCAGTACTATATAGTTCACAGTCTTTGTAACATGTTTCAGTAATACATTTCTAACACTTATAATACATTTCACTTTTTACTTTAAAGAAAAAAATGTCTAAAAAGTCTGATTCAGATTGAATAGTGTCCTATATTTCTAATGGCTCAGATGCAGCCTTTCACTAGAGCATCACTTTCATGCCATTTGAAGTCAAAATTGACTTCATTTACTTTCTTAATACATGTCCCTGGTCCCATAATGCATCTGTGCATGTTATTCCAGAAAACATATCTTTGAAATATTACATTAAAATGCAATTTGCTCTGCCTCTGAAATGATGTTCATTATTATCAACCCTTCCCTCCAATCATCATTCATAAAGAGACCATTTGTTCACAATGTAATTACTTTCTGAAAAATAAAAAGTCCCAACTGTACATTTATGTATATTTATACTTAGAATAAAACAGATTTAAAATCGTCCAACTTAGAGAAGCCAAAACAGTGCAGAAACAAAGAAGCAATCCATCACTGGAAGATCGAAACCAAATACTTTATTCTCATAGACTTTTTGCAAGATCACCTAAACTGATGGAGCAGCTATTGAATTAAACTCAGGTCTGTTTTTAATACATAAATATTTGCTATTTATCTGAATGAGGAAAGAATATTGTTGACGGTGCATAATTTAAATTATGGTGATATGTAAGCTGAGCTGAAGTATATACAGTAGAGAAGTAAACATCAAACACTTTTTCCATGACATTTCTGAAACTGTTTAAGAGCGATATATTTTCTATTTTGCATTATTTAAAAAATAAAGATAAAAAGACAAAGCAAAAATTAAAAAAGAATAAGATTAATTTTGCACCATTTTAATACTAAAACATGTTGATATAAAATGCACTTAAAAAAATCTCATAAATGTCAATTAAATATGTTCTCGTTAATATATTATCTCTTTTATTTTCTAATAATAATAAATAAATCAGTGTCGGGTATATAAATAAATATGACCCCAACCATTAACACCATGTTGTACCTGAGTCGATTTACTTTTAGCAAAGTAGTACCTACAATATCTTGCAACTTCTGAGTGAAAAGTTCTGTATATAGTAGTTTAATAACAGTTCCCTGCCAGCTCAGATGGTATTATTAGGTGCTTCATGCATCACACTACAGCCCTGTTGTTTTTGCATTAATGGTGCCAAACAAATGCCAGAAGTGTCGCATTTCACCTCACTTCTCCCTTTCCCTCAGAGACGCTCTTGAGGCAAAAATGGTGTGTCAACCTGAGACTGTGTGACATTTGACAAATGCTTACAGAGGCTTGGATTACCACCTCAGCAACTAGCAAGATCAGCAGTCCCAAATGCACTGCCTAGTTAACTGTTTAAAGTGGCATGTCATTGTTCCAATAAACTGCATCTAATTCCTCTCTGGAGCTGGGCTAAGCCTCAAAACAACTTCTGAGCTTGCAAAACCTTTTTACTTTAACTGGATTAAGATCCAACAAGTCCAGGTGGTTGTCCTTCTGATCTGCTTAGAGTTCCCAAATCCTAGATTAGCACTGAAGAAGATTTGGTGACATTTAATCTAATTTAATTGTATTTTATGTCATTTTTGTTCATATAGACACAGGAGAGAGTGGGAGCCAACTTAAGGGAAAATGACGCAGAAGTGCAATGAAAGTAAGGTAATTTCAGGATGTTTCCTATCAGTTTGAATTATTAAAATGTATCACTGACAAAGAGTTATAAAAAATATGGCTTCTTATAAAAGAGGTTAGGGGTAAGTTGATCCGAGTCAGATGGCAAGATGCACCATCTAGGTGTAAACTGACTGTCTGATTGAATCTGATTCAGACACTTTAAAACAGTGCTGGGTGAAATATGGACAAACCCAGTGAATGGGTTGTTTTGACTCAGCGGTTGGGTTAAATGTTTAACCCAACCTTCTGGGTAGTTTTATTGTAAATATTGCTTAAAAATTACTATATTTCTTGCTTAAAATGAACCCAAATCAGTTGGAAATTAACATTTATTAATATATTCAATAAATGAAAATTAAATAAGTAATAATTTAAATAATAAACATTTTTAACTGCTTATTAATAAATGTAACCTTTTTATTATTGCTGATGCCTCTAGTAATTATGTGTCTGATTTTTAATTTACAACGTATTTTGGGTTCATTTTAAGCTAGCCATATAGCAATTTTTGTTAATGTTTCACCCAGCATGTTTTAGAGACATAGGGGAGAGTGGAGTAAGATGAGCCAAGATAAGGGAAAATGAGGCTGAAGTGCAATGAAAATAAGGTTATTTCAGGATGTTTTCTATCATTTTGAATTATTAAAATGTATCAGTGACAAAGAGTTATAAAAAATATGGCTTCTTATAAAAAAAAGTGTTCCATGGCTCAACTTG
>JAHKKF010517314.1:0-13434 GCA_019740295.1 Labeo calbasu | reverse complement strand
ATTGTTCAACAGCAACACCTCTCACCTCCTCCAAGCCCATTAAGTTTTAACGCATGTGGTGGGTTTGGTGCGGGGTAATTGAGAATGAAGGGGCGAAAGTCACGTGAGAGGAGGCAGTGCCTCCATTGCAGTATGATTGGATATAACTGGTTGTTGGATGTTCAGCTGTGATTGGTTCATGTGATAAATCCCGCCTCTTGTGTTCATGCGCATTTTGCTTTTGCGAATCAGTCTGGATGAACAATGTAATGCCGTTAATGGGAAGACTCATTTAAATACGTGAGTTAACAACTCACACACTTGTTATAAAGTAAGATTTAAAATGACATGAAAACATGACCTGTGGGAGGTTTTTGGTGAGTAATCAACTTAAAGTAAATCTCTGTTTCTGTGACCAAAATTTACCAAGCTTTGATGACTGATGATCCGAAAAATGTAAAAAGTTACATATTAAAAAGAACAGCTGAACATAAGTTCACAAATAAAACATACTGTTTAAATGATTATTGCCTTCAGTTATTTTGGAATAAATGTTAAATGCTTAAAAACAGCTTGATGAGATTCCTACTTGGCTTTAATAAACAGAATAATGATTACATTGTTAATATAAAAATGTAAAATATATATATTTTCTTTCTTTTGTAACATTATATATGTATTTACTGTCACTTTTGATCAGTTGAATTCATCCTTGCTGAATAAATGTATCACTTTTCTTCCAACCCTAAACTTTAGAATGCTAGTATGTAATTAATAAACATGCACTGTATTAATTATTTTAATAATGTGTAATATTACTGGGGTTTTATTTATTTCAAAGAAGACTTTGACCCTGACAGCTAGTGATGATTTTCATTGTGAACAACTTTGACATTTACAAAAAATAATATAATTTGTGACCCAGGACCACAAAAAACAGCTTAAGTAGCACGGGTAGCCAAAAATACATTGTATTGGTCAAAATAATCGATTTTTCTTTTATGCCAAAAATTATTAGGACATTAAGTAAAGATTATGCTCCATAAAGATATTTCTTTGTAAATATATCAAAACTTAATTTTTGATTAATTAAGTAATATGCATCGCTAAGAACTTCTTTTGAACAACTTTAAAGGCGATTTTCTCAATATTTTGATTTTTTTTGCACCCTCAGATTGCAGATTTTCCTAATATTGTCCTATTCAGTTTCAAAAAACTGATCCTTATGACTGGTTTTGTGGTCAAGGGTCACATTTTCAGTTTAAAACAAGTGACCTGTACAGGGTACAACCAGTTGTCCGCATTTCTTTTTTCTTTTCTTTCTTTTTTTTTTTTACCTACAACAATCGTGGAACTTAATTATCGAAGATACTCATTTTTCTTGGAAATTGCATTTAAATTCTTGGCTTAGAAATCAGAGGGGGCACGTGCCAGTTTGAGTGGGCATGATGCTTCTAGGGCCCTTGGGGAAACTTCCTAAATAACACTGGCAGTTAGCTATTCACTTCACCTGCTCAATCTCAGTCTCAGCTCGTGTTGGCAGGGAACGGGAGAGTGAAAATGTCTCTCCCAGCCTGTGGCTGTCGGCGCATTGCAGCTTTGTGTCAAGACTTCTCATTGCACACGTCTCTGACCACATGAAACAGCAGCTGGGTGAAAACATTCCTGGCTATGCTGTCTTGGCCCAACCGCATGCTTGGACTGGCCTCCGGGTCCGTAGCCAGAGCTTTTCAAGCTTTCGCCCGTATCCGTACTTAGCTATTCTTCTTTTTATATCGCTGGAATGAGAGCTGGACCGCACGTCAGAAATTGGCATTGCTGTTGATGTCCCGTCTCTTTTTTTCCCCGGCAATTAACTTGCCTTTTCCCCAAGGCAATTATTGGCCTACATAAAATAAAGATTTTTAATTCTTTTTAAGTAGAGCCTCATGCAGAAAAATCCCACTGTAACTAAAGCGATTTTCACCTAGGTTGGAGAAACGCTCATTTCATGGTCATCTGCGTTGTGAGCGATACACCAATTAGAGTTTACAGCTCAAGATTTTAAAGGTCCGAGGAACAATCAGGCATCCATTACACTCTTTCATTAAAAAGCCATCCATATCAATCGTCCTCATTTCAATCGCTTCAGTTTTCTCTCTCACTTTTTTCCTACCTCTTTTCCTCCTGTCTAATATGTTAGATTCAGAGTCATTTACCATTCAGGGAACTGAGCTTAAATCAATTATGGTTTTGTAATACAACACTCACATTGATGTGGATAAGGATTAGGTGTAAAAGTTGAATCAATAAGCCTGCTGATGTACAGTAAACCATCTTCTCTTATGCTGATTGCTTTTTACTGCAGTTGCTCTACTAGATGACCCATAAAACTTTATAGCCATTTTGTTTGCATTAAAGGATGTGACTTTTATTAAGTTTGAAGAGCGAATAGAGGATAAGGAATGGATCATGTGGTTTCTCACACTCATTTTTGTACTCTCCAGAATCAACACACAGATCTCAATCTGAAGGAGTCGCTCTTTGTGGGCGGAGCCCCTGATTTCCGCAAAGTAGCCAGGGCTGCTGCGATCAAGGATGGCTTCAAAGGGGCCATTCAGAAGGTGAGAGCTATTATTGATGCATTAAAGTCATGAATTCTCATTTCCATCCCATTTTAGTTCCATCAGTTGATGTATTTTTAGAGCGAAACGGAATATTCAGTGGGAATAAGCCTGAATTTACCCATCGGGAATTAAACTGATAGTAAAAAATGGATGGTTTTTTACCGAAATGAAGCCAGATCTAAATGTGATTTGCTAAAACACCCCCTAAATAGCTGTTTGGCTTTTGGTTAACATTATCCATTGGCCTGTAAGGCCTTACCCCATGATTTACTCACCCTCAAGCCATCCTAGGTGTATATGACTTTCCTCTTCAGACAAATACAGCCGGCGTTACATTAAAAAATTTCCTGGCTGTTCCAAGCTTTAAAATGGCATTGAAAGGGGTTTAAGATTTTGAAGCCAAAAAACAGTCTACAAATCATAAAAAGCGCTCCACACAGCTCTGGGTGGGTTAATAAAGGCCTTCTGAAGTGAATATTATAATATGAAGTGAAATGTATAAGAAAATATCCATATTTTAAACTCTATAAACCGTAATCTCTAGTTTATTGAAAGTAGAGATAACGGTTTTTAAAATGTTTTTAATAAAGATATTTTTCTTACACAAACGCATCGATTCACTTCAAAAGGCCTTTATTAACCTCTTTTTATGATGTATGGATGGAGTTTTTGGGCTTTAAAATTTGAAACCCCATTCACTGCCATTACAAAGCTTGGAAGAGCCAGGATATTTTTTTATGAAACTCAGATTGTACTCATCTGAAAGAAGAAAGTCATATACACCTAGGATGGCTCGAGGGTGTCTAAATCATGGTGTAATTTCATTTTTTGGGTGAACTGCCCCTTCAATGACATCACCCGAAAAGAAAAGTTGTTTCAGATGAGACACAGCTTACTATATATGGGTACAAAATTACAAAGCGATCCCGTTTTCTCCTTTAAAATAGTAATAAGTCTAGGAACATGCATTAAAAATGAAATCATTTTAAACTATTTTGAAAATAGTTTTGACTTCAAACATCTGTCTCCATAGATTACTCTGATGGGAATTCCAATCCTAAAAGCTGATAACGCCCTTCACTCCAGTGATGTATCCATGTATCCCTACCACCCCTGCTCCAAAGACGTTTGTGAAAACGGAGGCCGCTGCAACCCGCTGTTGGACAACTACGAGTGCGTCTGCCGCCACGGATTCGCCGGACAGCACTGCCAGGATGGTAAGTGCCTTATTTCATCACTCTCTTTAATGCAAAATCATATTACCCAGTATAGCCTCTCCTCGAACTAACTCCCTTGCACTCCTTTAAGGCAAAATTTGCATACGTCTTTTGCATACATCAACATGCGACTTACTTAAAAGGAAACGCTCATGGCGGCTTTAGCCAATCATATGCTCCATATGTAGATTTAGCTAAATCCACATCTCCAAACTTTCACAAATAGCACCAGCCATCGTCCTTGTTTGATTTGTATGCTTATCACAAACGCGCATTGGCACAGTTGCAAGAAACCCAAGAACTTTTGCTCACCTCATTAACCTTGCTGGGTCCTACTGTTGTATCTTTAACCTTAATTAAGCCACACAAGCATGAAGCCTGCGATATATCACGCTTTCCTTCTTTGTTTTAATTAAACAGTGCTGTGTCTCACATCGATTGGTGTAATTTCACTCCGTCTTCTCTCCTCCCTTCCAGCAATATTCGAGAAATCTGCTGGGGACACCGAGGCCATTGCATTCGATGGTCATACATTCATCGAATATCACAACGGAGTCACTAAGAGGTAATGTCAATGGCCTCCCCAATGATCACAATCTGCCCTGAGCATCCCGTCTCTATATTAGCAGTCAATGAGGGGTGATGACAAGCTAGATTACTCCAGCCCCATTTAAGGTCCAACATGCTTCCTCGTTTTAGCTAATGGTTTGATCTCATCAGTTACCACTTCTACTGGCCTGTCTCTTTGGTTTTCCGTGAACCCGGCCTGGTTCCAATTAGCGTAGCACCCGAAGGAGTCTCATGACTCTACTGCGATGTACCACACTTTCGCGCTGTAATGAACCTTCCTCCACCATCGCTGGGAACTCAAAACCACACGTCTCCACTACCACATATATCCTAAAGCGCCATGGATGGTCATGTCTTGATAATTGCTTCCTTCTTCGCTTATCATATGATTTCTCTTCCTTTGGTTGGTCTGATGTGCCAGCGGTCTAGCAACCACCAATTACATCAACGTTTTCTCAGGTTCTAGATGAAAGAAATGAAAGAGAGAATTTTTTAGACCCGTCAAAAGTGTTATATATTCTATTGCAATGTCTCCACCAGTGTTGGGGAAGCTACTTTAAAGATGTAGCTTTCACAGCTACTTATCAAAGTAGTTACTGTAAATTACAGTAAAAATACTTCATTGAAGGAGTAGATATCTAAACTAAATGTTACTAGCTATTTATAAAGGCCATGAATTTTAAAATATAAAATGTATCGAAATCAGGTGATTATAATTCATTTTTACAATCAGAAAAGTGTGTTTCTGGCACAAAAACATTGAGGAACTCAATTAGGGTGACCAAATTTTGGCTAAATATTTGACTCTAAATCGTTTTCTTGAAAAGTTTCAGTTAGATGAACCATTCACATAAAACGAATCAGTTCTGAATCAGTCAGGGAATCATTTTTTAACTAGATGAACTAAGTCACATTGGAGTTAGAAAAAGAAAAATGGGGAAATTAGAAAAATGTTACCTCATTGACCAACTGAAAAATGACCATACAACAAACTTGCTTTCTGAAACGGTGAACCTTGACAGGTTAGTTCACCCGAAAATTAAAATTCTGTCATTATTCACTCACCCTCATGTCATGCCAAACCCTTTGTTCATCTTCATAACACAAATTAAGATATTTCTGATGAAATCTGAGAGCTTTCTGACACTTCATAGACAGCAATGCAGCTACCACATTCAAGGCCCAGAAGGGTAGTAAGGACATCATTAAAATAGTCCATTGTGCACCAGGAAAACTCTCTTCCATGTCAGTCTCTCAGTACTGCAGTACTCTCGTGAATATGCAGTGAAGAATGACAGAAAGTCTGAATAAAATCGTTATTTTTCCATTTATAAAAAATAAACGTTGAACTTCTGATGTCACATGGACTGTTTTAACAATGTCCTTACTACCTTTCTGGGCCTTGAATGTGGTAGTTGCGTTGCTGTCTATGCAGAGTCAGAAAGCTCTTGGATTTCATCAAAAACGTCTTAATTTGTGTTCTGAAGATGTATTTACGGATTTGAAATGACATGAGGGTGAGTAATTAATAACAGAATTTCATTTTTAGGTCATCTAACACTTTAACGTAGGACTCGGAGCATCATTATCTCTGTTACGTGTTGTACGTGTGTGTTTGTGTCAACCCGTCTGTCTCTGTACACAGCTTTTGTTGTCTTTGCTCTTGTCTGTGTGTCTTATGTGAGTGTATTTTGTTGTCTTCCTTCTGCTCTCAAGCCAACTGACCAATGAGATCCCAGAGTAAGTAACCCAGAGATGTTCTGGGATAGATTTGATTAGGCGAAACTAACATTTTATAAGACAAACCATCAACTTAACCCAACATAAGGCATTCGTTTTTTCCTCATATTCCCATTTACATTACATTCAAGAAAACGTTTTTGAAAATTACAGGGCTCATCTATTATACATAAATATATATTTTTTCATCAGCTGCATTAGAAACCAGTTTCAGGAATGCATGTTTGGCATGAATAATGATGAGCATTGTGATACTCTGATAGATTCCCACAGGAATCATGCATGGAAATGACTTTTGAAATACATATTTGTATATCCTTATGTTTAAAAGAATGAAGCCCCTTTTAACTGCAAGATGTCCGCACGATATACATCAATATTTAGTCTGTATTTACAGCTGGGTTTAAATGGCATTTTGCCGCCCCATTAGGGAAGTGTTCAATCTGTTATAGTGTTCCTTTTAGTGATTCTTATTTTAAATTATTTGTTTCCTTCTGAATGTAATTAAGTATCTAAGTGGCTGCACTGAGCCCTTAAAAAGCTGGCAGCTTGATTAAATGGAATTATGTTATGTATTATGCTCATGAAAAGTTCCTGCCCGGCTTTTAAGCCACGTCACTTTGTTTGTCAAATCGCTCCCAGTGATTTCTAATAATTGTGCCCAAGGATGAAAGCGAAAGTGGCACATTAATCAAGGATTTGTCTCTCAGAAAACTGGACGCAATTAAAGAGGCTCCGTCCAGTAGAGAAAGCGAGCCACCGCTGGCATCAATAACGGTTAGAGACAAGGCCCTCTTCATTGACTTTCACTCTTCTTGGGGTTTAATGCGTGTCACTTCCTGTACAAATGAAGTGCCAGATTAAAATTAATCTCAACCAAGAAGGCTGACCAGCCCTTCAGAATGAGTGTCATCAATTTAGCTTGATCTGGTTTTGAACAAAGCCCTTAAAGTTAATGAATTCCTCAGAGGACGTCGGCACAGTGGCGCCGCATCTGTGGGAGTAGACTCATATTTCTGTTCGTGTTTACTGTGCTCTTCATCTGTCTTTATTCTCTCTCTTTAGCGCGGCAGCCTTGGATCAATTTACCCATTTTTACCATTTAAGTGTCCTGTTCTTAAATGCCTTTTTTTATATATATAATTGGCTTTTGGACAAAAAGAAGTATCTTGTATTTAGCTTATCCATAACCTAGTGAGCTACCTCGTTTCTTCTTAGAAAGCATAATAACTCTCACGGAACCCTGAGAGACCACACTGTAAAAAACAAGTGTGATTTTAACTGTAAAAATGCTACAGTAAAAACATGCTAATTGGTTAACAGTACTAGAACTGTATTTCCTAATAGTATCATATAGTAACTCACTGATTATTACTGTAGTTAACACTACATTATTATGTAGTATACATTAATAAAGTCGTTTATGCTATATATTCTACAGTATATTACAGTATTACTATAGTAGTTTACTATAGTTTAATATAGTAAAAACTTTTTTACTACAGTCACAAGCTCTATAGTTAATACTACAGTATACTGTTGTATAAACAAAGTGTAGTAAATACTATAATATACTACAGTTTACTACAGTATTTACTACAGTTTATGAACTCATAGTCAGTACTACAGTGTGCTGTAGTATAAGTTAACAAAATTTTTTGCAAGTAAAAAAGAACAAGACATTGTATAATTTACGTAAATTGACATTCCCAGAATTCCCTGCATATGACACTTAGCATTTGATGTTTTTTCATTAAATTGTTTCCTCTCTTTTTGGCGGTTATCAGTGTATTACAGAGGTACAAAACAGATATTAGTACTTAAATGGATTAAGAATGTAAAACCAAATATGGTTGCCACCATATTTATTTACAGTAACCAAATCTACCAGTATTTTACCATCAATGTCACATATTTTGGTTACAGTCCAGTTTGAAATGCTTTACAGAAGTAGAAAAGCCTGCCACTTAAATAGAAACTTGACTCACAGTTGATTTCAGTAGAGCTTAATGTTAGCATGTTGCTAAGCTAACAACACACTATTAGCACAACAACATAAAACAGCACACTCAAATATTGTATTTCACAATAGTTTTCGGTCTCGCTTTGTCCATGTTTTTGAGTTCTGTGAACTGAATACATAAGATGCTAATATTTTACCCTTACGAAAATTAACCATGGTTTTATTATAGTAGAAATGTAGTAACATTGTTTTTAGTGTATTGATTATTATTTATATAACCGCAGTTTAACTACAAATACCATTGTTAAACTATGGTTAGTGTAGCAAAACCATTGTTTATTTGTGGTTACCATGGTTTAACTATAGTAACCGTCTTTTTCTGGTTTTATTTGCAGTAAAACCGTGGTTAATTTTCGTAAGGGTACTTGAATTAAGTGGGTCTATGTTGCCTTAAAACGCTGGCTCCATAGGCAGCTCACTAGGTTTTGGAATTTTATTGAAAACGACCAGTTTTTTAAACATATACTCACTTAGTTGCTCTTTTTCCTCACTTTCCTGCTCTCTTGACTGGTTGAGAATGATGGAACTGTTGATAAATTGCAGTAACTCAGCCATGTGACAGCTCAGAACAATAAAACAGCATGCCAGTACCACTGGTACGGCCGACAGTCTTCCAGTGCTATTTCTTTGCCTATGCTGGCATAACAACTGAAAGACTAGAATAATTTAGTGAGGTCACTCCAGCTTCTTGGCGCAGGTCTTCTTGTCTGTATGTTATGCGATCCCTGTTCTTCCCCTCCGCCCTTTTGCGCTTATTGCATGCCTATCATTTCTTCCCTTGCTCCTCTAAGCCCTGAGTCACTGGAGAACCCATCTGACCAGAGGTGAGTCCCCTCTGCCTGAACTGTTTGCAATGGCATGCCGTCCTCCCACACTCAGCCACCCTGCAGAGGCCAAAGGCCAGGGCTTTTGTCAGGTAGCACGACGCAGCTTGTACTCTGAAATCATTTGTAATGGTCTCAAACATGTTTATTTGTCTAGTACATAAGCCTAGACAGAATATGTGGAGTTTTTGCATTTTCTTGTCGATTTTGGGGCAAAGCCTGCTGAATACATGCTGTAGCATTTTAAGTTGTAAGTTGCTGTGAAGATACATGTTTAAAAGAAACCCTGGGTATTTAGACTTGTATGGCTTAATACATTGTTAATGGTGTCTCATACTGAGCTATGTAGTAGAAAACCCATTAAAGATTTGTCATTTAAAAAATCCACATCGTTTTATACATATTTTAGACTATGGAGGGCGGGCATCAACATGTTTGCATCCTGTCAGGATGGCATCTAACGTTTCTTGTCTGCCGTTTGTAAGCTCTTTCAGTAGCTGTGCTCTACTAAAAGCCTCAAAGACATAAGAGCTAAAGTGGAGAGAACGAAGGCGCCGGTCTTTAGGAAGTTTTATTCGTCCACAGGCATCTTTCCGTTCTTTTTAGCCATTGCATAGCGCTGAAACCCTAATTAACCCTTGTAATTGTTAGAATGGATCGTGCAGACCAAATCGTAAGTCATAGAGACTTGAAACTTGGAGGGATGGTAGTACTCAAACCGCCTACAACGTGACCAAGGTTCACCCCAACTGACCTCATGGGGGCAATACAGTGATGAAAAAATATACAAACTATCTTATCTTACTATCAATAATCATCAAGTTTAACTTTTGACTCAACATCGCAAAGGGGCACCAAAATGTTTGAAATGTAAATGTTCTTTAAGTAAAATGCCTATAACTCTTGAACAAAATGAGATATCTTTGCCAAACTCAGAACACTTATGTAAGAGCTCAATCTGAGGTCACAGTAAAAAAAAAAACGTGGAGCTTGCCCACTTGGTGGCATTATAAGAGTGAATAAGCATAAAAAGCATAAAAATGGCTGTAAATGTAACTCGGTGTGCACGGTCTTGGTCCGAAGTGCCACAAGTATCTACAAGTTTGAGAACCTGTTAGATAAGGTTAACGGCAGCAGATCAGAAAATGAAACTCGGTGGACCTGTTCGACTCACGGCCCCAAAGGTCTGAGAGAAATTTAAAAGAAATTGCCCACTTGGTGGGGGACAATATTGCATTTTACAAGGACATAAACGATTGTCCGTCACATGGTTTTTCGCACATACACATGATATTCATATCATACAGTAGAATTCCTTATTCCGGACAACTTTGCATCTAGAACCACTGCTGGCAATCAAATTGCTTGCTAAATGATTGAGAAGATGTAAAAAAACTACTTTTGCGAACTAGTTTTTCACTCAATCTGGAAAAAAACAGTGCAGTAGTCTCAGGACTCTTTAGGCCAATAATTATCAAAAAATGTTGAAATTTACTCTTTGGAAAGCCATAATGGGGTCATTTAGAAAAGGGACCTGTCCAAATTTACCCCAAATCCTATAAAGCCTAAAGGAAAACACAAAACTTCACGAAACCTGATGAGCACATGCGACAGGTGATTGTAAATAAGCATCCAAAGTTTTAAGGGGATTCGACCACAGCCGGCACTATGACAGTCATAAACATTAAAAACATCATATTTCTATAGTAAATTACCCGGATTTGCCCAAAATATTTTTTTAGTCATTGATAAAGGTGGGTACAGCCTTGCTAAATAATATGTAATGTCTTTTTCCATACATGCTTAAATGCCTTAAGTGCTTGAATCGCTTCTTTTGTTGCCCTTCGACTGAAAATTACAATCAAAAGCCATACAATGTGGCATTGTATCAGTATTTTATTTTCCGAGTTGTGTAATCTGAGTTGTGTTGTGGTAAAATTAGCAACAGGTAGCTCCAGTAGCTAACCGAGTGCAACCATTTTACATCATCGAAATAATGGCGCACCCCATAGTCCAAAATATGTATAAAACGATGTGGATTTTTTAAATAAATCTTTCATGGGTTTTCTACTACATATTTCAGTAAGAGACATAATTTATGTTATATTAAGCCATACGAGTCTTAATACCCAGGGTTTCCTTAAAAAATTCAAATTCTAAAACCAAAAAAGGAGTAGTTTTCACAGAAATAGTTTTCACAGAAAGTTGATGATTAAAAATAAACAACCCAAAACGATGGAGCAGATTACATGGTAACATATTAAGCAAAATACATAAACAATAGGTGCTAATACAAAAAGAAAAAAGCTTGAGTTCTGTGATTGAAGATTCTTTGGACCTACAGTATTTAATGACTATTCCCATATGAGCCACTGCCCCCTATAGGTGGACACAATAAAACACTCTTTAGCTCTGATCACTTCAATTATGAAAAAACGACGCACTCCTCTATTACGCAAGCTGCAGCTCTCAAGATTTTTTTTTAAAAGCAAAATACTCAAAGAGATCAGTTTTTTTGAAAATTAAATCCAGCTTTAATGGATTGAGCCCTGCTTCTCTTTAGAATGTTCTAGATGCTTGAGATCCTAATGGGACGTGAGTAATAACGAGCTCAGCAGAGTGGTGTGTAATCACAGTTAGCTGCCCTGATGCCGAAGCTCTGGCCTGGGGCCGCGCAAAGGGAAGGCCTGTGGAAAGAGTCCAGTCAGCACATTACACGTGTCTCATCGGGAAAGAATTCAATTACAGCGAATAATTATTCAGCTTTACACCGTCACAGGCTCATCAACAGCATTAGCATAATGAAATTCGGTCTTTTTCATCAAACGAATTAAGATACGTTATTTCCAATTCTCAAGTCGTAAGTAGAGCTGCTAATATTGTGATTTCAAATTTGACTTGTCAGTCAGGCAGAGTGTCTGATTTTATGCCCAGTATTGTTCGACTGGACTCTTTCTAGCTTAAATTCTCGAATAAATAATGCACCTGTGGGATATTTATTCACCCGGTCTTCACTTTAAAAGGAAACACAAATACTGTACAAACAAACTCACAAATAAACACCATCGGTGATTTCGCAGTTTGCACACCCGTGGAGAAAGTGTTTCTGTTTGGTGCGAACATGCGAGCACAATCGCCATCTGCTTTCTTTTCTTCTGTGTCGTGTCCGTTGTCTTGTTCCGCTCCGTTTTGTCTTTGTCTCATCTGTGTCTTTATTCGTGTTGTTGTCACTTGTCTTACTCCTGTTTACACGTTACCTGATTTAGCAAACAAGCCCCCACACACTTGATATTCTGTCTCACAAACGCGCTCGCTTTCTCAAATAATGGCTCTCTTGATGCCACGACTGCAGGTACACCACTGAGAACAAAGGAATTGTGTAAAAATAGCTTTTTTTTTCCTGTGGTGTATCTTGCAAAGGGGGCAGAACGCGAGGTGTGTCGGATTCAATCGGCTCCCCGATGACCTGAACAATAGCTCGCTTGGAGTGACACCGTCCTCCCGAAGGACAAGCAGATGTCACCTTCTCTATGCCTTACAAGGGAGGGCTGCATCCAGGGAACCAGATCAAAACACACATCAGACGGCAGCAGATATGGGCATCCTTCCTTAGCGCTCCCTGCGCAGGAAGCGAAAATCTAGAGCTTGGAGGCAAAATAGGAAGTGTTAACTTGGAGATAACCTAAAGTGTGTCACATACGCATGTGTTCGAAAGCCCCTTCCCCCAGCGTGGCCTAGTTTACCTAGTTTCATAGAGACTGTTCAATCTGCTCATTAGTTTATCAACCCTCACTGCGTTTTTGACTATCAGAGTTATGTTTTCACCCATCACTGTTGTTGTTAAAATAGCAGGTAAGTCAGGGTTTCACGCACGTCCTGTGGTTTACACAGCGTCTCTGAAAAGGCAATGGATTTGTGATAGCATTTCCTGTCTCTCTTTGATCTAGTGAGAAGGCCCTGCTGGTGAATAAATTTGAACTGAGCATCAGGACTGAGGCTACTCACGGTCTGATTTTGTGGAGCGGCAAAGGAGTGGAGCGCTCCGACTACATCGCCCTTGCTATCGTGGACGGTCGTGTGCAGATGACCTATGACCTTGGCTCCAAGCCTGTGGTGCTGCGCTCCTCTGTACGGGTCAACACCAACCGCTGGATACGAATCAAGGCCAGCAGGTAAAACACCATCATCGCCTCAGGTTTGACAGAGTCGTTGCAGATATTTAAAGGACTCAACTGTAAGGAATTTTTCTGTTTGCCCTTTCAAGCAAGTTGTTCAGATTTTCCTCTTGCCCTGCCAACAATTTTATTAGTCCCTAACATACAATTTAAAATTGTACATTTTAAATGTAAAAAAAATATATATATATATATATTTACACACAGGGGTTGGACAAAGAAACTGAAACACTGGCCAATATAGTGTTGGTGGCTTAATGGCTATATTTGCGCAGCCTGCTGGCCACTTTTCACTGATTG
>JAHKKF010517313.1:0-13027 GCA_019740295.1 Labeo calbasu | reverse complement strand
GAAAATTTTAAATTATTACTTAACGAAATAAAACAAATCGAAAACAAAAACTCTTTTTAATTTTGTAATCTGTAAAGATGCATTTCTCTCTAAAGGCACATCCAAAGAGGAGATTGCGAGTCTTTGCGACACTAACTCAGAATACACCAGTTTTCCATTGTTTATCATAGACATAGTCTTTGAACTTTTGTTATTAACCTTTTTTTAAATTCTTTATACAGTTATATTGTAAAACTTAAATACCTTTTTTAGTTTACAGTGTTAGATTTGTGGCTGCATTTAACATCCTGGGGTCGGCTAAGGCGCCGGCGGGAGCACTCGCATATTTTCCAGATGGCAGCAAAAAGAACTTGAATTGCTCCCTTAATTTTGATAGGACACATAAAAGTAATACATCACCTGAATCTGTAGAAAGTTTACTTTTATTTGTGTATGCTCAACATATCAACAAATGTTCGTGGTTTTTGTAAATAAAGAAAAAACTCAGTGAATACATGACACACAAACATGAGAGATATATCTATAGAAAGCTTGAAATGTCTAGTTTTAAATGAAGTAAGTTTAATCGAAAACAAATATTCTGTGTTTAAGTAATCCGTATGAAACCAATGCCATGTGCTGTTTTTTCCCTCTGAGCTCATTACGTCTAATTAGATCACGCCCACACGCTGTTCGGCGCTATTGTTATTACAAACATCCACGTGAGAGACGCGTAGTCTCTTTTTCAGAAGTTGAAGTTCAGTTTCTTTTTCAAAAACAAATAATTTTACTGTCAGATAATAAAAATACTCTAGTTCACTGTATGTATTTGTTCACGTTTTATTAAGGGATAAGTCTAAAGCACACCATAAAATAATTCTGTCAATTAATACAGGGCTAGTAGTATCTACAACTGTATTTAGATCAGTACTCGGTATCGGCTGATACTCTGAGGCCAGGTATCGGTATCGGGAAGGGAAAAAGGGTATCGGAACATCCCTAATTATATTACCATCCATACTAACACATGATAACAATCTGTTTATTATATAACATTTAATATCAACTGGATTCTAACTGGCTGTCTATATTTTTTATCATTCATCAACTGGAAAAAAAAAAAAATTAATGTAACAATATTGTTCCTCTGTGTCTATCGGTATAGTTGTGGTGTAGACTTTGGTATTCTCAGAATTAGAACAATTATTAAAACTTCATAGTTGCACTTATTGCTTTTAGTGTGAACAGGCCAGGATGGGTAGTCTAGTTACCTAGCATAGTTGAGGGTTTGCTCAAACAGGGAGAATTCTTTATCTCTCAAAGCTTGGAGGGCACTGAACAAGGACTCATTGATGCCAGGCGTCAGCTTCTCATTTCTGAAAAAAAAAAAAAAAAAAGTAAAAATAAAATGTAAAAATTGTATTTTCATTTCTCACATTTTTATATTTATTTATATATTTCTTTGTTGTGTCAGAGTAGATTTTCAATTTACTACAGTACAAAATGCACAACAGAATCTCATCTGACTGACACATTTCAACAATCCCTAAAGCAAACAGAGAAAAAAAGCCAATCAGTACTGAATAATGATTCTAATTCTAATCCACGGTTAAAAACACACACCTCTCAGGCAGGTCACAGTCCCACTGTGTGTTCCTCCAAGCTGCCTGAAATCGTAGCTCTCTAAGTTCAGGACCCCATTCCACCCCCTCTTTTTCTAGCCCGTGTAGATACGTGTTTAGAATACCACACAAACCAAAGTTCTGCAGACCCTGAGAAAGACAAACACTTACTGCTGTTAACCAGAGATCACAATTTTATTTTGCAACCATTCCAATAATTCTGCAGAAGCATCAGTGCTCACAGGTCAAACGTACCTCTACTATGCCGGTCTGCCGCGTGACCTCTGACAGGTTGGAGTGGAGGTCATATGAAACCAAAGCCTTGTCCCACATGGCCTCATGTTCATATATTCGAATTCTGGAGACCACAACAAATAAAACAGTACTTCTTCATTTAGATGTTAATTAGTACGAAGGCAAAATAAGGACCTGCTGGTTAATATTAAAGGAGAAATCCACTTCCAAAACAAAGATTCACATATAATGTACTCACGCCCTTGTCATCCAAGATGTTCATGTCTTTCTTTTTTCAGTCGTAAAGAAATTATTTTTTTTGAGGAAAAGATTTCAGCATTTTTCTCCATATAATGGACTGGTATGGAGCCCCAGTTGTAAACGATCCCAGCCTAGGAAGAAGGGTCTTATCTAGCGAAACGATTGGTAATTTTCATTTTAAAAAATATACAATTTAAGTACTTTTTAATCTCAAATTCTCGTCTTGCCTTTCTCTCCATGAACTCTGTATTCTGGTTCAAGACAGTTAGGGTATGTCGAAAAACTCCAATCGTATTTTCTCCCTTAACTTCAAAAATCATTTCAAAATCATCCTACATCTCTGCAGAAGTATCGACACAGTCTTTGCAAAGATCATCAAACACCCTTAACAAAAAAGGTAAAACAGTGATATAGTATGATTTCGAAGTTGAGGGAGAACATGAGATGGGAGTTTTTCGACATACCCTAACTGTCATGAACCGGGAAAAAAAAAAGTCCAGGCTGAGTAAGACACAATGAGCGTTTGGCATTAAAAAGTAAATAAACTGTATTTTTTAAAATGAAAATAACTGATCGTTTCACTAGATAAGACCCTTCTTCCTTGGCTGGGATCATTTACAACCGCATTCGGGATTGTTTGAAGCCGCATTTAAACTGCATTTTGGAAGTTCAAAATCGGGGCACCATATCAGTCCATTATATGAAAGAAAAATGCTGAAATGTTTTCCTCAAAAAACATAACATCTTGGATGACAAGGGGGTGAGTAAATTATTTGTAAATTGTTATTCTAGAAGTGGAGTTCTCCTTTAACTAACATGATTTAATGCATTAACTAACAGAACTTCCTAGAAATATAATTCCACTTTAACACAATTGAATATACTTCAGTATACAGCAGTGGCCAAAATTATTAGAACACTAGTATTTTCACCAGGTAAAAATGGGCACCAACCAACAGTTATATCTGTCCTTTGCTGTGGAGTGTCAGTAGGAAATATCAGTTTACATTTCCAAACATTCATTTTGCCATTATTGTAATAATCCAGTGAAATTTTTGTTTGCACAAGGAGTCTGACAACAGCCAGTGCTCCACACAAAGATCTGATCTCATCATCATCCAGTCTGTCTGGAATGACATGAAGAAACAAAACAAACTGAGACAGACTAAATCCAGAAGAACTGTGGTAACGTCTCGAATATGCTTCAAGAAACCCACCTGCAAAGCTACAGTACTGTTACAAGTTTTAGGTACTTTAACTTCTATTAACTAAATGAAATCAACATTTGGTGAGATCATCCTTAGCGTTTAAAGGAACTTTTGCCCTAGGTGCACCTGCACATAGTTATTCAGCTTTTTCAGTAGGTCTCTTAAAGGACCTTGGAGATGTTGCCACAGTTCTTTTGGATTTAGTCTGACTCAGTTTTTTTCTAATTCTTTATGTCATTCCAGAAAGTCTGAATGATGGTGAGATCAGATCTCTGTGATCACTGGCTGTTGTCAAACTCCTTGTGCAAACGGATTATCATCCATTGCCTTGCTGGATTATTAGAATTAGTTGCAAAATTAATGTTTGGAAATATAAACTGATATTTCCTACGGGCACACTACAGTATAAGACATATAAATAAATACTAGTGTTCTAATAATTTTGGCCACTGTACCTTTAGTTGGACCTCAGCACTACTTCTAGACAATTGAAGTGCAATAGGCGAGTTGATCCAGTTTAGCAGACTTTAAGTATATCAGTTTAGTATACCAAATGTATAAGCACATAAATATGTAAATGTATTTGTAGTATACTTAGGACAAAATAAATGTATTTCAAGTACATTTTAGCGTTTTTGTTGCTGTTGTTGTTGTTTTTTCCATTAGACTGTTTATTCTTAGTACGTGTTAGCTCAGGTCCATTAAAATGCTAACAGATATAACTGCCAGATTTTAATCATGCTAAATAAGTTCATCCAAAAACTGGTATTTTGAAGAATGCTGGTAATCAAACAGTTGCTGGCAGTCATTTACAACCAGCTAAAAATATACTGTGGAAGTCAATGACTACCAGCAACTGTTTGGTTACCAACATTCTTCTTATGAATCTATTCTTATGAATTAGTAATCATCGACTACTAATGCTCACATTTTCAAATATTTATTTTGTGTGCTATTTTTTTTTAATACATATATAAACATACAAACCACATATAAATAGTGCATAAAACATCTAAACAATTAGTGTTCTTTTAGGCAAAATAAACTGCTTCATAATAACAATATTTAGCATAATACTATATCACAACAAATTTAAGAGTTATAACTAAATAGTTAAATTAATTACATTTCTTTGATAAACAGACATGATTGAAAAAAGCCAAACTGTCAGTTTTCCATTTTATTATATTTTAGGAAAATAGTATTTGTTTGCAAGCTTCAATGACACTTTAATTTTAATCATTTAAATTTAATTTAATAATTTATTTTTTATTTTTCACACTAATGACTCCAATTTTACTTGATTCATATGTTTACAAAAGGTTTGTGAATGAGGCCCGCTGTGTATACAGTACGTATATATTTACATTTAATAAAACACCTGATTTACTTCAAAATCATTTATGACTGAAAAGTCTCACCTAGTCAAAGGACTGACTAACTTGCCTCCTCCACATCCATACAGGCTGTCGGGTTCTCCAATGCATCTGTACACTTCAATCAGAAGATCCTGAGACAGGAAAATTAAACCATGTGTTTAGTCTTACTAAATATCCCATTTAGTGATGCAGAGTGTGTTGAAGGATCAGACGATCCTCACATGCAAACTGTGTGTGTTTTGCCTTGAGAGCAACCATACATTTGTGTTGTTTTGCTTTCTTTTTATTAATTCTTCATTTATTCTTCATTCACTTATAATCATTAATCATTTTATTATTCCATTTAATCATATAATCCTTTATAATAATCATTATAGTCATTTATATATCCATTTCATTCAGCCATTAATTGATTAGTCATTTATATTATATTATAGTTGCTTTTTATATAATTTTTTCCATTGTTTGTCTTCATGAATAAGAGATACAAGGGAATGTTTATAGAAACTCAAGGTTTATGGGATGTTGTTGTAAATCAGTTTGGTATAACAATACTTCTTGGATTTGTGTTTTTCAGACAAAGTCTGAGCATTGAGACATACGCAAGTAAGACTATTCAATACATTTTCACCATCATCACTTCGTCTCCTGCTTCTGCTCTTCACTTTTATTGGCTTTTTCCTCAGTCAACTTCTTGGCTGACAGAAGACTGTTAATAGTGTTTTGGGGTATTTTAGGTACCAGACAAGACCTCCTGTTAAGAGGGTTTGGGTATTAGACTACTCTGCTGATGAGTTGTTCTGTTACCGGACAAACTGATATTTTCTGACGGGATCTGGCCAGGGCTGGATTTAATTGTCTAGGCATTGAGACAGCGATCTAACAGTGTGATAGGTGCAGAGTTTAAGTAAAAGAGGGAGAGTAGTTGTAGTTAAAAGCTGAAAAATTAAATTAAATAAATAAATCTGAGAAGTGATTACAACATGCATTATGCAAAGAGAAACAGCTGTTGCCCACCTGGAGACTGATGCCAGAGTCTTCTAAACTCTTTTCATTCACGCTACTGATGGACAGTGTCTGGCTACCCTCCTCAAACGTGATCCGTCTCGACACTCGAGTCTGTGACCTGAGGCAAACACATGCAGTTGGTCACCACGCAACTCTTTTAAACAACTAACAAATCAAAAGTATAAAACACTATAATTATGAATACAGTATGCGTGAAGTAGATGACACATGAAATATAACCTAAAAGTAAGCAGAGAGTCACTGGGAGTACCTTCGGCTCTGCTCCATATTGGATCTGATCTTGTCCACGTAGATCTCAGAGTACAGAAGAGCAGTGAAATGGGCAGAACAAATCTGGGCGGCTCCAGCCACCTCCAGATAATTCAGATCCAGCCAAAAATTGGAATCACACACCGTCCCATATTCAGTACTTTAAAAAAACAAATGTACAATTTGTTTGTGTACAATTAGTGAGAATGTAATAATGTAATCTAACCAGGGTCCGTATTCACAAAACATTTTATCTTACCACTAAGATTTCTCCTAAATAGCAGTAAAAGTTTTTAGCTAAGGGTTTTCACTTAAATCCTGTTCACAAAGTTGCTGAGACATATTTTTACTAAGAAATGGAGAGAAGTCTTAAGCTAAGTGTAAGGAAGGTGTTGACATCGTTGCTATGGTTGCCATATTCAAATAAAACAGTTTTAAAATGCAGGCTTAGTGTCACTAATTAAACAAGTGTATGTTCAGCTAATTGTCAGCCTTTTAAATATGTGCGTCACAAACAGTTAGCGGATATGCATATAAACAGCCTTTTAATTAACAGAGTAGAATAATCATGGCTGATAGTAAGACATGCAGACATAAAAGAAAAGCAAACTGGATGCAAGAACAGCTGTTACTTCTTGCCCAACTTGAAACAAGGATATAATCAAAGGAAAATTTGGATTTGGGATAACCGAAACCAAAAAAGATAAGTAGGAAAACAAATGTATGCAAATAAATGCAGTGTGTTTCTACAATCTTTAAGTTCCAAAGCAGTTTGCTGGCAACAGTCATTTTAGAACTGCTGGAAAAAAAAAAAACACATTTACTGTACTAGATTTCAGCAGTGGGTGTGTATGCATATTTAAAATGCATTTAGAGCATTTTTAATAACTATAAACTGTACTGGCTAAACAGTGTTTGATAAATGAAAACATGTCCAACCTTCCAGGTGCCACTGGGCGTCTCTGTTGCCTGAGATAGTCTATGACTGCCAGCATGCTGCGGAGTGAGGATTTGTCTATCTGGCATTGGTTGCCAATATCAATAGTGTTCCCTGTTCAAAAAAAGAAAGAAATTGCAGCAGACCAACTTATGTCAATGTCAAAACTTTAGCCCGTAACAAATGGTTTTGTACCTGAATCAGAGAGCATGGGGGTGGTGGGCCGGCTGCTGGGTGTGGAGGGTCTGCAGCACTGACTGAAGAAACTCTGTATGTGTGTGGATAACAGCTGCCTCCATGAACCATCCACGTCTCCCAGAAGTATATCATGAACAAAGAGTGGCAGCATCCTCTGACAGAAATCTGTATTGACCTACAGCAGTAAAGACGTAAAATCGCTCACAGTCAATTTTCCATTTCCAGACAAATGCTCATGTGCAAAACCATAGCAATGGATCATCAAAACACAGCATGGCTTCTGTTTCGTCAGTGTACCTCGCATAAAGGTCTGGAGAGAAGCAGAGCCTCATTTCGGACACCTCCACTGTCTAACAGGGCCATACACAGGTTCTTTAACCAGTCATTGTGTCCACCAGGCTGTACTAACCAGAGGTCAGAACTGTCCAGCCTATGTCTGGACTCTGAGGTTACTTCCATGCTCACGACAGTGTCCTGTATGAAAGAGCACATAAATCCTATAAAGGAGTGCTTCTTAAACCTGTCCTGGGACCTCTGCACATTTTGGATGTCTCTCTTCTTTAACCTGACTCAACTCACCAGCACATTAGCAGAGACTACAAGAGCTGAATTTGGTGAGTTCATTGAGGAAGACAAAAACAGTGGTGGGGATTCCCAGGACAGTTTTGAGAAGCACTGCTGTGCTGGACTGTTTTAAAGGTAACTTTTATCATTACTCCAGGGATATTTTTGGATGTCAGTTATTAGTTAATGTATGTATTCAACATCTATTCATTCATTTGATTTTTAATGCCTCATCAGTTCACAAATATTAAGTGTTCAAAAAGAATTAAATTTTTCCATAAAAAGATTTTATGTAGACACATGCATATGTGAAAGACTTGCCCGTCTCTTGGCAGAGCGAAAGGGGTTTAGGTATGCCAATAAAGGGTCCCTTTTACTTTTACACATCTCTCCGAATTCAATCCCATACTGAGTGGCCAAGATGTCCTTTAGACATGTTCCAGCAGCCTGACGCACTGCAATGCTGAAATAAAAAAATGGATATGACAAAGAATTATGGTCTAATTGGTGCAGGCACATTCATAAAAAAATGCTATTAGAGCGCAAACTCTAGAAATAGTTTCTTGATCCAAGGTCAGTGTGAAAGTTTAAGATCTGATAAAGGAAGTAGTAGTAAAGTGCCTGTGATGTGTGAGTGCATTGTCCATGCAGTTCAGGATGAAGATCCACTGAAAAGGAACTTTTTGGGACAAATCGGCTGCTCTAGCATACAGCTGGTCTTTCCCATGGTGCAAGGCAATGGATGATAAGTCAACTGGACCAAGTTCTCCTAGGCATCGGCCAGCAGCCTCTGAAGAGTAAATATTAAAACATTTGGTAAATTAAAAACAAGACATACACAGCTTATTTATTTAATGATTAAAAATCAAAACTGCAACAAAGCAGTTCTTGCTGTGCTCTCAAAAGTGAAACTGGTATTGGTATAGAAGTTAGTATAGTCTTAGTATCTTCCACAGGCATATAGAATTTTTTGTCCAATAAAATGATCCACCTGTCTCCAACTAACAATGTAAGTAGAAAATTATGGTTCACATAAAAAAGGAAGACAAACTCTTCATTATGTCCCACAGTAAAGGTCAAAAGTTTACATACACCTTTCAGAATCTGCAAAATGTATCATACAAAATGCATGTTATTTTTAGTTTATTTAGTACTGACCTGAATAAGATATTTCACATACAAGACGTTTACATATAGTCCACAAGAGAAAATAATAGTTAAATTCTAAAAATGACCCTGTTCAAAAGTTTACATACACTTATTTTTCTTAATACTGTGTTGTTACCTGAATGATCCACTTTTTTGTTTGTTTGTTTGTTTAGTGATAGTTGTTCATGAGTCCCTTGTTTGTCCTGAACAGTTAAACTGCCTGCTGTTCTTCAGAAAAATCCTTCAGGTCCCACAAATCCTTTGGTTTTTCAGCATTTTTGAGTATTTGAACCCTTTCCAACAATGATTGTATGTTTTTGAGATCCATCTTTTTACACTGAGGACAATTGAGGGACTCAAATGCAACTATTACAGAAGGTTCAAACACTCACTGATGCTCCAGAAGGAAACATGATGCATTAAAGGAGAAGGTCACTTCCAGAACAATAATTTACAAATAATTTAGAATAACTTTACAGATAAATTACCTACCATCCAAGATCTTCATGTCTTTCTTTCTTCAGTCATAAAGAAATTACGTTTTTTGAGGAAAATATTTCAGGATTTTTCTCCATATAGTGGACGTCTATAGTGCCCACAAGTTTGAACTTCCAAAATGCAGTTTAATTGCAGCTTCAACAGTTAGGATATGTTGGAAAACTCCCATCATATTTTCTCCTCCAACTTCAAAATCACTCTATATCGCTGCAGAAGTACCGACCCAGTGTTTACAAAGTGAACATGCAAAGAAGGTCAACTGTATTGACCCGGATTACACAGAGTACACATATCCATCACATCCATTCAAACTCGCGGGCACTACAGAAGTCCACTATATGGAGAACATTCCTGAAATGTTTTCCTCAAGAAACATAATTTTTTATGACTAAAGAAAGAAAGACATGAACATCTTGGATGACAAGGGGGTGAGTATATTATCTCTAGATTTTTGTTCTGGAAGTGAACTTCTCTTTTAAGAGCTGGGGGCTGAAACATTTTTGAATTTGAGGATCAGGGTAAATGTAACTTATTTTGTCTTCTGGGAAACATGTAAGTATCTTCTTTAGCTTCTGAAGAGCAGTACTAAATATGATATTCAGGCAAAATAAGAAAAATGTACATATCTTTATTCTGTTCAAAAGTTTTCACCCCCCAGATCTTAATGCACAATTCTTCAATTTTTGAGCGTTTGAACCTTCTGTAATAGCTGCAAATGAGTCTCTTAGTTGTCCTCAGTGTTTAAAGATAGAGCTCGAAATCATACAGTCATTGTTGGAAAGGGTTCAAATACTCAAAAATGCTGAAAAACCAAAGAATCTGTGGGACCTGAAGGATTTTTCTGAAGAACAGCAGGCAGCTTAACTGTTCAGGACAAAAAAGTGACTCATGAACAACTATCACTAAACAAAAAAAAAATAAAACCAGTCATACGGAATGAAAACTGAAAACTGGTTTGTTAAGATAGGACATTATTTGGATAACTAATAACTATTCTGGAATGTGAGCATGCAACAAAAAAATCTAAATATTGAGAAAACTGCCTTTAAAGTTATTCAAATTAAGTTCTTAGCAATGCATATTACTATTCAAAGGATAAGTTTTGATATATTTACAGTAGGAAATTTACAAAATATCTTCATGGAACGTGATCTTTACTTAATATCCTAATGATTTCTGGCATAAAAGAAATCTTGATCATTTTGACCATTTTTGGCTATTGCTACAAATATACCTGTGCTACTTAAGACTGGTTTTGTGGTCCAGGGTCACATATGTAAACATCAGTCATGTGAAATATCTTATTCAGGTCAGTACTAAATAAAAAAAAAATAACATGCATTTTGTATGATCACTCTTATTTTGGTAAAATAATTAACATTTTGCAGATTCTTCAAGGTGTATGTAAACTTTTGACCTCAACTTTATATATCAACATGTGATCAAATCTGCAGTTGTCACCCCATTTCATTTTTATATTGTATGGGCATACTAAAAAACACTTACTCAAGATGTCTCCTCCACCAGGGTGATTAGCTGCGATTTTGCAAAGCTGAAGAAGGTTTAGAACCAGCTTAACCAAAATACAGTTGGCAGGATCAGCTAAACAACACAAATATCAGACATGGACATGAAGCATTAAGACTGCTAGTAGGTATAAATATATAAAGAGCTATAGCACATTCAATTGATGGTTGTATAAAAGCTCACTAATGTGATTCTGACCGTGGCATTCTTTCAAGAGTTGTCCTATCTGCTGTTTATGGCTGTGAAGTTGCCTTTTTAGATCTTTCAATCCCTCCAGACGGGCCAAGGGCAAAGAATCACAAGACGCTACAGACAGAAAATGCTCAATTTCCTGCATGAATAGCAGAAGGGAATAGCAGAATAGCAGGATAAGAGCAAATTGTCAGTGTTGAGCCATATCTCATATCACTTGGATCTGAAAACTACGATAATGGAACAATTATGAATGACTTAATTTCAAATTCATTCCTTAACTTAAATTTCTACTTAGATCAGGGAAAACTCTCAATACAACAGATGAACATTTGATGTTAAATAATGTGGGTCTACATAGCATTTCTGAAAAAGAACAGAATGTTGACCTGTCTAAGAGTGAAGGCTCCTGAACTGTATTTAAGAGCATGTTGGGCGGCTCTCAGCTCTCTAAAGTGTGGTCGGTCTGGAAAAGGCTCCAAAAGTGGTATGGACTTTCTCAACATACTGTTCTCCGGGTTTTCAATTATCAGGAATCTTAGTAGACTGAGGACCTAAAAGCATACAACATGTTATATTTTCCTGCTGAATAATAAATCAAATCACACATGTAAATAGAGCTACGACATACAGTCATAGCCAAAAATATCAGCACCCTTGCAATTCTGTCATAAAAAAATGCAACATTTCTCTCAGAAAATTGTTCCAATTGCAAATGTTTTGGTATTCATGTGCTTACTGTTTGCACTGCAACAGCACAAAAAAACAGAAGAAAAGTCAAACTTGATAAAATTTCACACAGAACTCAAAAATAGACTGGACAAAATTATTTAATTTACACAAATATATAAACAAAATTGTAAGAAATAATTGCTTTTCAAGCATGTGATGCTCCTGTAATTTGTATTTAGACACACCTGTGGCAAGTAACGGGTATGGGCAATACAGTAATCACACTTGCAACCAGTTAAAATGGAAAAAAGTTGACTCAGCCTTTGTGTTGTGTGTCACACTGAGCATGGGGAAAAGAAAGAAGTGTAAAGAGTTGTCTGTGGATTTGAGAGAAAAAACAGTGGAAAAACATGGATAATCTCAAGGCTACAAGTCCATCTACAGAGATCTCAATGTTCCTGTGTCCACTGTGCGCAATATCACCAAGAGGTTTACAGCCCACGGCACTGTAGCTAACCTCCTTGAACGTGGACAGAAGAGCAAAATAATGAAAAATTACAACGAAGGATTGTTCGAATGGTGAATAAAGAACACTGATTAACTTCCAAACAAATTCAAGCTGATCTGCAGACACATGGTATAACAGTGTCAGCTCACACTACCCGTCGCCATCTGAATGAAAAGGGACGCTATGGTAGGAGACCCAGGAGGACACCACTGCTGACACAAAGGCATAAAAAAGCAAGACTTGAGTTTGCAAAAACTTGTGTGACAAAACCACAGTCCTTCTGGGAGAATGTACAGTGGACAGATGAGACAAAAGTAGAGCTTTTTGGCAAAGGATATCATGGCACTGTTTACAGAAAAAGAAATGAGGTCTTCAAAGAAAAGAACACAGTCCCTAAAGTCAAAATGGTGGAGGTTCAAAGATGTTTTGGGGTTGCTTTGCTGCTTCTGGCACTGGATGCCTTGACTGTGTGAACGGTATCATGAAATCTGATGATTAACAAAGAGTTCTGGGGTGCACAAAGTGGCCAGTGTCAGAAAGCTGCGTCTCCACCAGAGGTCATGGGTCTGCCAGCCGGACAATGACACAAAACACATTTCAAAAAGCACTCAGAAATGGTTACAAACAAAGTGCTGGAGAGTTCTTAAATGGCCAGCAACGAGTCCAGATCTGAATCCCACAGAACACCTGAGATCTCAAAACAGCAGTTGGGAGAAGGCATCATTCAAATCTGAATGACCTGGAGCAGTTTGCAAAAGAAGAGTGGTCCAGAATTCCAGTAGAGAGGTGTAAGAAACTCATTCATGGTTACAGGAAGCGAC